>LUCM01000843.1:98791-244246 GCA_008360955.1 Fasciolopsis buskii | reverse complement strand
AGATTCCGTTATTACCGTCAGGTATTGCCGAAACAAATACAACCAGTAGTAAACATCTGAAACACATATTTTAACGAATAACGTTCATCCGCGTATGCATTTACGCGTGTTCTATATATATCCGTAATATATATATATATATATATATATATATATGTACGAGTGTGTACATTCGTATGAATATACTTCTGCAGACTTATCTATCCGGGAAATGCACAGCATGTTCCAACAACCTCAACCCATTCAAATTAAGTGTTTAAGCGTGCATGCATGTGCACACACGGACACAAACAAATCCATGAAAATGTATAGGATTACATGTATGCACATCATTGCATTCTAGTGGGACAACCCGTGCACAAGCAACCAAGATGGTTTGTTCGCCCATGTCCACAGTAAGAAATCAAAGCCGACGTGGGATAAAAATGTATAAAAAAACGTAAATACCAGGTTTGAATAAAGGAACCTAGTCAGAGTTATGCATCCGCGTTCATAAAACCGTATGCGTATACATTTATAAATGTATGCATAAGCATAGAGAATGATTGAAAAAAAATGCCCCAAGTTAAATTGTTTCACCTGTTGCCCACTGAAGCAGTCTTATCTTGTCCCGCCTAGGTCCATTCTCAGGTTCCGTTGCATATTCACTCTTTCTATAACTCTAAGAAAAAGGCGGCGGTCAGTGGGGCTTGCCTTGCTGTTTAACGCTGGGCGATGATGATGCGCAAGCATGTCTGGTTTGTAAAAAATATTTGAGTAACGCAGATGACACTTAGTTGTGTTGGCCACTGCAACCTTTACCTGTGTATCCGGCAACAGATGAGCGACGGACTTTTGCAGGAACACCTGACTTATGCCTGGAACAGAGTGGATTTCTGCATCCTCAGCGTAATTGGTTGTCGTACTATCTGGGAAGTTTTATTTCCGGACAGCCTCCGACGGGAATCGGAAAAGCGAAGACTGCTACCAAATTGCAACCGGATGTACTGCAAATTCTACTATTTTCTAAATGGATTAACACTATGTATTACTCAGTGATTCTCCAGCGTAAATCTTGAACTCAGGAGCCACTGAGAGGCACACAGCCGCCCAAGGAGATTTGACGGTGAGAGGAGTCGTTCTTTTGCACGGCCTAAGATTGACACAGGTTGTGACTAGGTACCCTAGGACGCTAGGAACCTCTCGCCATATACTAGTAAGATTTTTGGTGAGAAGTAGGTAAGCTTCAGGTCTGGCGAAGGCGTGCAAAGAATACTCGACAGTCTACAAACATTGCATGTGGGAATGCGGTCACAACTACATGTAAACGGTCTTGCGTCTTTCAGAGAATAGTCTCAACGACTGTGGCCCATTTCAGCTCGGGCAGTCACCCATTTTCTGGATAAGATTGTACCGTGGAAAGACGAAACCGATGGATGCTCACGTCAACTTGGATAATATCATAAGCGAACTGGAAATTTTGCTGAATCGAGGAATGTCTGAGGGCCAACAGCTAATTCATAGCTCACTGGTTGATGTACCTGCGGAAGCCCTTTGGAACCAAACAAATTGTACCAACGTTGACATCAGTTCACTAAGAACAATACATGGCGAATTTTCGCACAGTTCATATCATTCTATGGGGAGGATGTGCACACTTGCATCTACTCACTGGATGATGTGAAAACGTCTGGCCCTTTAGATAACTTCCTCGTCTTTTTCTTTGAATCGTTCATGCAAGTTATCCGCAATAGCACTACGTCTGGTAACACGTTAGTGGGGCAGACTGTCTGAGTTATAAAGAGAACTGTCCAGGCTGGGCTGTACGGGTTCTATTCTTTGGCGGATAACACAACATGGCGTTCAGTGGTTCAGATACCAACCCTGGTCTAAAAGATGGTCATAGAACGAACAATCCTGATGGTCGCGTGTCCGGATAAAGACGCTTTAGTAAATGATTACCATTCGGTCATTGAGGACATACCATATATACTTCTGATTTGGTTCTATGGAGAAGTGTCAAATTTGCTTGACATACCATTACTCTCGTCCAATATACGCACGCCATAATGCAACAAGAAGCAGCGTGCAAATCATTCCCTTGGAAAATGAACAAGGCAAAGGAATGCTGTTTCCATTGGACGGGTGCAAGTCTTTTGTCCTGTGATTCATATTTGGAGAAAGTAAAGATGTGAGTTCCGGTATTCGTTCGAGGTTTTATACTGACTATAAATTTCCGGACACCACTACGTTTACCATCGTTTTCTCAGATGTTTTGTGCAGTCATAGTTGTTGCTGACAAAACCTTGGGTTGTCTTGCGCCATTCTTGAATGAAAAATGGAAAGAAAACGATGTGGGAACGGGTACTTGCAAAACTGGAATAAATGGCGACACTGGATGTCACCACCGCCGAAGTCCACCAACTACCAAATCAAAATCAACAAAATTGTCGGTAAGAGTTCATATCACGAGAAACAGTCTTTAGACGATTATGAAGGTGCATGCAGATACCAGGGAACATTGCAAAAAGTACTTAAGCTACTATAAACGGACGCCACCGACCTCATGTACAGGTATGGAGAGAGGAAGGCGGACGTTCCGACTTTCTGAAGACATTTTGGGAAAACCTTTTGTTTTTCAGACCTTACCGGCAGGGAGTCTTCCCGGTCGGAAGTTAGCTGAATGCTGATGACGAGACTTCAGCACCGCCACCCCGGCTGATGAATATACCACAGGGAGTTCAGAAAAATGATAACTCACCAAGCACCTCCAACAGCCAACGAATTCTCAGCCCCACTGAAGGGATCTAAGTTGCACAGTAAAGTTATTTCGCACAGCTCAAACCATTCACACCGAAGATTCATTTCAAAGCCATACATATGCAGATGAACGTGTTATTTGTTAGCATACGTGTTTCAGTTATTTACTACTGGTTGCATTTGTTTCGGCAATACCTGACGGTAATAACGGAATCTGAGATGGTTTATCTTATTCAACCAACAAAGTGAGATACCTCCCATTCGGTTTATACCACCGAGTTTCCATTCTTTTCAATACGTTTGATGGTGATTGTCGTGTGCTCAATTCGTCGTTATAAGTTTGTTACAACGACGCGTCGTATTACGACAGACTGACCATTCTTGGTATTTTTTCAGAGGAAAATTAAGGGAAGACTGCTGTGTATGTATACTTCAGTGACATATTTTTACATCATTCATGAACTTCGGCCTTTTTATCTTTGCGTAAGCTTGAGAGACAAACGGGAAACCGTGGGGCGTTATTTTTTATAAATTTTCTGACGGTTCGTAAGCGCGGGGAAATGCATATTCCTCTCAGGCGAAACGTGTTTCGTAAACCGTTTAGCTGTTCATAATACCGATCACGGGGAAACAAGTATAAGCCCTCAGGAAACTGAAATTAACTCAGGTTAATTTTGTGCGGTGGATTACTCTTTGTGAGTTATCCATCGGTCACTAAATCTCTACTAATGCCTAAGCAAAAGATTTCGACGATTGGGAGAGGGCTTTTGCCTCTCCAGTTCATACAGCTATTAAGGTCAGTTAGCCAGATGTACTTAACGGATGCAAAGCCATGTAAGCCTCCGAAATAATGGATCCCATTGACTTCAGTCGCTCTATTGGACGCTCGCAGATCCGCCAACACCCTCCCATTTTTCACGGCGACGCAACACATGGTGAGTCGCATAAGCCCCTGAGGCGTCGATTAACTAAAGGTGACCGCAAACAGTGATGGATAGAAAAATGTAGAGAAACAAAAGACGCTGTAGTCATCGGGAACAGTTACAATTTTTACAGACTGATTACGAATACCTGCCCACGAAAACCTGTGATTAAACAATCCGGTGGCCCATTGATTCACTATCAGTGAAACGCTCAGAATTTTCGATACATCATCCTTAATCTACGCTCCCCCAATGAAAAAAGCTCCATATTTTTGTTGCTAAACCTTCTCTGTTCGACCATAAACCACTCGCGCCGCTAATCTTTTCTGAACGAAATGTCCTTCGTACGAAACGGTACCCAGTCCTGAAGGAAGTATTCCAGACGAGGTGAAACTATTGCTTTGTACAGCGATACGAACAGATCCAGCCTCTGCAAGAATAGATTTAAGTCTCAAGTGTTCCGTCCGAACAGTATTGAGAGTTCTCTTAAATTGCTTAACCTATTTGTAGTCCCCAGTTATCTTCCCTTTTAGGCCATTCGTAGTCTAGGTTGTTCCTAACGAGAATGTCTCGTGAAAACCTTACAGACGATCTGAGGGGGTGATTTCTACTCTCGTTCAGTGGCATGCCCCATTTCATACCTAAATTACCTACCTTTTTGGTTCCCGCTGATTTTGTTCTATCACCATCCCCACCACTATCACGTAGTCTGTGGAAATGAAACACGGCAGCGGCAACACTGCTACCTAGTCATATACACAGAAGAGGAACAGCAGAAGTATCTGGACTGACATTTGAAGGACTCCGCTCGTCATCCTTCGTCGGATAGAGTTTTCATTTTCCATCCTAATGCTGAAGGTCTTGCCATCTAAGAAATTATTCACTCACCGGTGCAGTCCCCGAATACGCCGAAGACCACCCATCTTTAACACTAATAGGCCGTGGTTGACCGAATCAAATGCCTTGTTGGAAATTAGGTAGCAAATTTCGACCGCCTTCTGCTCAAATGGTTACTACATGCAGGAAGCTGATTAGGTTCGACAAGCAGGATCGGCCTTTGAGAAACCCATGTTACACTCTGCATAGCAATCCGTGTTACGTCACGTGTCTTCATGTGTAAGTTCTCATCAGGTTCTCTAAACACAAGTGTGTGGGTGAGGCTCACAGAGCGATATTTTTGAACCTGTGTGCACTGTCCACCGTTATCAGCAGCTAGCTTTTTGTAGCCTCGTATTTCCCCCTGATTGACGGAACACTTGCTAACGATGTTTGCTAGTAGTTTTATGTGGACCGGATGTACACCTTCAGACCCGGCAACTTCGCTGGATTCAGGTTATCCAGCGCCTTCCTCGTCTCCAGTGATACTGCTACTTGACGGGAGCAGCTGCAGATAAAACTGCCGCCGCTTAGATCCCCTGATCGATATACAAGAAAAAGGTACGATCAGAACACATACAACCTGCTCCGATCATCATTATCACCATCGTTGTCCTTCAACGTTAAACAGCAACGCGAACCCCATGATCGCTGCATTTTAACCAGAGTCACGCTTTCATAAAGAGTGAACAGTCAAGGGAAACAAGGACTGGACCTACACAGCCGGGAAAAGATAAGAATTCTGCAGCAGACAACACACGAAAACAGTCTAACCGTACAAATTCACTCTCTCAATCATTCTGATTCCGCAGAAAATGACGACATGACCGCCACTGTTCACGGTTCACTGATATATCCTTCAGTGTCCCCAGCTATCTAGCTGATGGGTCTCTCGGACCCCAAACCACGAAGACGTCAGACAAATACTTTACCTAAGTTCGCTGTGTATTTTCTCATTTACGTTGTCACGTCATCTGTTCAATTCCACATGGCTTCTTCCATTCCCTGGGGGGACACAAAATACGGCACGACATGGTAGACGAGTGTTCGCCATACACAACATTTGACCCAGTCAACGTAGTTTACTAAGCTTCACATTCTGAAATAAAAGTTCTCAGAACCGACACCAATTACCATATTCCTAACCTTTGCATTACTCAACAGGTCACTCAACCCAACCCTAGGGATACTAAATAGACACTGGTGGTCGAAAATCTTCATGCAACGAACATCTCCGACACGCACAATCCATGTCTCGAAACCATACAACAAAACTGAGCATATTACGGCACAGTACACACGACCCCACGAGTGCTTTAATCCAACGCGTACCGCTCAAATCTTCGATATAAGCGTCCTCACCTCTATTGCCGTGATATCATCATTCGTCACGTAGCGTCCGAGGTAAGTGAAACGGTCCACAGTAGTGAAATACCCTCCATCCACTATCAGGTTTGGAACTACTGTCGTCCAGTAATGCAACAGCACTTTACACTTTGAAGGTGCAAACCACATGCCAAACCGAACCGCAAATCTCGAGAGTCTGTCTGTTACACGCTGCGCATGGTCCGCAGATTTGAGCGAGCAAATGACGTCGTCTGTGTAATCCAGATAGCACAGCTTCTCGCAATTCGGCACTTCGACCCTACATCCTGGAGACCACGTAAAGCGTCCTCCATAATCTCGTCCATGACGAAGTAGAACAAGAATGGAGATGAGATACCCCTGTTCCATGCTTGATTCTCGTCGTTCAGTATAAATGGCATACCCTGTTACTCAGCACGCTACTCGGCTGAATGTGTATGAAGTACCCGTTTCCTCTTCCTGGTGATATTTTAAAGGTCCACCACGACTTCCTCTGAAGTTTTACAATGGTCTTCAGCACAGCATACTGTCTCTAGGTTCTTTCTTTCTGTACCTTCCAAACCATACCTTTTACCAGTAGATCTACAAATTGATGGTGTCCACCAGTCGGGCTTACTCCCACGCTTTCCCGTCTCCAGTGGTACTAAGACATCATATTAAAACAAAAACTCCTCTTCATTTTCAGCCATATTTTATTCAATCTATTTTCCAGCTTAGTGCGAATGCTTGAGCTATTAACTTTCTGACGTCCAGCTTTCCGAAGTTCTTTTGTGAGCCTTCAGTTTTTCATAAGCTTGAGGAGAAAGACGAATGTAAGCAGAGTGACCGGCCTTACCCAATAGTGGCGAAGACCCTAACCACCTGTTTTTTCATGCCTTGTGATAACTAAGTCCAGGACGAATAGGTTGTGTCCTACTCTAGGTCTAATATTTTTACGGACATGTTGGAACGGGGTCCTCCCGTGTAACCATTGTAAGAAAGCTTCTTCAGCCCTACTCCAAATGTTGCCTTCCGCATCCTAGTGAATTCCCGAAGATTAAAGTCCCAATGGGCATGAAACGCTCAAAGCTGTTCGCCGTTGGGAGATGTTCGCTTGCTGATAAACTTCAACCTACAAAGAGCTTTTCTTCCCCCATGAATTTCTGAGAATGCAGTTTGCACTTGTCTGTACGTCTCAGTCCACGAGTCAACCAATGGTCGTCATCCTTGTGAAGGCGAAGCCCTACATACGCATTTAATTGCGATGCAATGAATCAACGGTCGACTTTTAAGCCGAACACTGGTTGACCAGGGCGGTTGCCGTTTGTACGTTACCTGTGCGCATTTCGCTTGCAAGCGTTCGCCAAATGCACTCAAGTTTTTACAAACCCGACTGTCTTTTCGCTGCACCAGTCGATCGAGTGTCTTGATTGTCAGTATTCTAATTGTACGGCTCCAGTAACAGTGGTTCTAACGGCCAAGGGTAAGTAAGCACAATACGGGAAGAGTGCTAACAACAGGTATTACAGCAGCTCTGCGACTCTTCATTCGTATTGTGACGCCATATAGCTGCACATTAAAGATGTTCAGCTCAACCTCAGACTCCCGGTGTATCAAGCCCTCTTTTGTGGCTGATACCATTCCACTGCCTAAGTTGTTGCCGTCTCTATTTTGCCTGTGAACGTCGAAATAGTCAAGCACTCCCTGTGGAATGCAGCCATCGTCCGTCCGTATTCAGAGACATCCATAAGCTCCATTCACTTACTCCTGATACTGCAAGCGTTCGTGTACACTATCACGAAGTCCATGTATTCGTTGGCTCTACTCTTTACCCTTACGATGAGTTTCGTCCGGAGCGGAGAACTCGAGAAGTCACTACTTCTTCTGACGGTGTAACCGTGCACTCACCCTGCTGCAGGCTTTTAGCCTCAATTTTACTGCTCCCACTTTCGTTAACTAGCCTCCTGAGCGTCGTTCCCCTATTCGCTACTACAAATGAATGGAATTTCGGTTGTAGGTAAGTGTACTGTCCGACCGAACTGTCCAGGTAGACGTGTCCTGGCAAATCCAGCCACTTTATGCTTGACAGTGGCATTTGCTTCCTTATTATTTAGACATTCATTTCCCCGTCACTTAAAAGCCTCCGCCAGTAAAGCCACTCCCGATCAAATTTGGTGTCCCATTGTGCACACTGTAGCGCAAGATCTACCTCGCAGATCCGAAAATTTGCGCCACTCCTTGGGCACTGCTCCGACATACTGTACATTGCAACATGCCGACCCCAGGAGTGCTCTTCGATAGTCACAATCTGAAATCGACAGCATAAGAGGAAAATCGGGTGAGCCCAAGCTCGGTAAGCGTATCAGCAGTCACCAACACAACCAAATTCAACATGACAGTTCACAACTTGCTCATCACACATATTGAAGCAAACTACCGCCTTAGCTCAAGAAGCACTTATCAAAACTTCGCACGGTCGCACCATTGAAATAACGTTTAGTCCGTAGCTAGATGCAATTGGTTAACCCGTACAATGTTCTAGTTCGTCCAGGGGTCCAGTAAACAACTCACCTCGGCCGGACTACGCATTCCGTCGTCGCTGGTGGTAGGAGGTGCTGCTGTACGCGCTTCTAGTTAATTTCTGCTGCCGACCAAACCATGTTTCTTAGGTAGGTTGAGACATAGGTCTCAATGAGGTTGACCATGTTTCAGCATTATAATCTTGGCTCGCGTTCGTTGGTCAACTGGAAATTTAAACTATGGCTCAGGATCGAGGCTTGTGAACCCAATAGTTTTCCGGTATTACCTGCCTTCCTCAAAGTTCTTCTTCTTTAAAATGGACCATAGTTTGTTTCATGAACAGCGAAGTCACAGATGGATGGGAAAAAACAAGTCATGAGCGAGTATAAGCCCAGAAAACAAAGTGCATGAAGGAAAGAGGGAAGGCACAGTGCCGGATAAGGCCATTTCTATTCGAGGCTAATCGGGCCTCGTTCGTAACGACAATCAGGACAGTCTGCGGACTGATTAACTTCTACCGGCGTCTCGTCATTAACAGCGTGTAATTCATTACTTCCCTCACAGACATTTACGAGGAGCTAAACGTACGTTCGCGTTTCCTGAGACTCGAAAAAGGTGTGCACTTCCAGTAGGGACCCTGCCACTAAAGAAGCGCTATTCAAAACCCGACCCTCCAAAAGCCACATCTCTGATAACCGACCCCTCTGAAACTGCAGTTGGAGCGGTCAACCGACGACGGGCACCCTTCGCCATTCTTTTCCAAGCGGCTATAGCTGGCTGGTGATGGACTTTGACATCAACCAACTACGACAGGACAGCCGCTTAAACTTAGCGGCCGTGCCTACCCCAGCGTCACAGAACACGTCTCCGCGACCTATCGCAAGGCCGTTCAAGGCCGCTGGTGCCCGCAGCTCGCCGCTACACCCACATCCACTGCGTCACACACCCTCGGTGAAGTCGGTGACTGGGTGTTTTGTTTGGTTTAGCGTTGAGCTCATACCCCCAATTCCAGAGAGTAGGAGTCCATCGGCATGCTAAAGCTCAACTAGCTAGTTTCCCCGATCCCGAGAATCGTTTGCACATGTTGATGTCTTGGGGCTTCTGTCACCGACTCAGTTACGTCTACGTATTCACCTCGGAAAGCCTCCTCACTTGCTGGCCACAGACCATATCAATCCCCAATGCTACGTCAGAAGAGGACTGTAGCGTAACATAGATTTGTTCCTCCGGATAGCTTGTTTAACCGAACGTTGACCGCCAATCTCGATCGCCATTTGTGCGTTTCTCACGCACGCCCCGCTCACACGCTCCTGTCAAAATGCACTCAACCTGCTACCGATTTCGACTGGCTTTTCGTTGCACCGGTCAAGTGTCAGGGCTGCCAGTATCGCAGTCGGACGGAGCCGAATAAGGGTGAGACACAATTGGTCACAAATGTTAGGGGCATGGAAACGTAATACAAGATTCTGGTTAGAACAGTCGGTTCCACAAATTGATGAGCCTAACGTGGTTCATCGGCTACGTGAGTCTCAATTCTCTCCTGGTGACTCCCTGTTTATCGTGTTTCTTCACTGGTAAAATATGCTTTTGTTATTTTTATTTCCTACTGTCCTTCGCGTAGATTTTTACCAACTACGTTTTCCTGTAAATGCATTCGAACATCTTTTATTCAAGTCATTATTTTTCATTATACGGCTTCGTTTTCGCGGAGGGAAAATCGCCTCCCGACCGAACAGTAGGGTTCAACTCTTTGTATGCCCTCCTCAACGCCCTCCGATCCTCAACTCTGATTTACTTAGTTTGAACTGGAGTTCGAGCATTACAGGAAAACTAGCTACGTCAGTCGTCTTAGCTGCATCGGCCGTCGTCTTCCTCTAGATGTGCCGCTTCTGTGTAGGCATGCAATAGAACTTCCTCGCAGTTACGAAGCGTTGAAGAAGGCCTTTGTAACTTAGGCTGCTACCGCTGATCACCAGCGCATACTGCCGTTACCTCAAGCGGTCTGGTCCGGCTTCTATCAACACTGTCGGTAGTGACTTCTGGTGGGTTTCCTGGTTCTGAGAATCGTTTGCGCATTTTAGTGTCTTGGTACTTCTGTCACCAACTTGAGCTATGTTTATGTATTCACCTCTGCAGGCCGCTTCACTTCCTGGCCACATTCCTTATCAATTCTTAGCCCCGCGTCAGAAGTGTCTGCGATGGTCTTCTTGGCAGTTTGAGTCAGTATACTGGTTTGCGTTGCAGTGGTGCCCACGACCGCGACTCAAATTTCAACGGGTCGTATTCAACTTTGCCCCAATTCCTGGGCTGTACACAAATTGCAACTGTCCACTACCTGCATGCAAACGATTTACTGGAAAGAAATCACGTGCAACTTAAAGCCGCTCTTCGTGGAAGTTCGAACACGCTTTGGGACGAAATTTTACCGTTACCCATTTTAACCACTCGGAGCTTCTCTAAAGACATGCGCACCATACCGAACGTGCTTGATTGTATGCTTCGCCTCCTCGGAGAGTTGGTAGCTCTTTTTAGACCCGTACAACTTAAATTCGGCGTCCATGTAAAATGTTTGGCACAACATATGCGAACGCTTGATGCGAGTCCACCACGGCATCAACAAACATTAAGGTAAATCCTAGCGGCATTGAATTATTCGACCGCCGTTTTGTTCATGCTGGTGGTGTTCGGCCACAATTGAAAACACCGTAGACCATTGCGTTTTTTATGGTGAAGCGCAACCCTAAAACGTTCGCTTTAGACGTTGCCTTTCCACGAGATATGATATGCATCGATCGCATCAAATCTGCCAGTTTAGAATTTGGATCGGGTGACTGAAGTCCCCCATCCCACGAGACTCACCATGACAGTGAGCCAAGCCGCTGCCAATGGTGCTTTCGAGGACATATAATGGGAACTAAAACAAAGTACCACTGATCGCACCAGAAGTGCGGGATATACAGGGCAGCCAATGATGCCGCGCGGTGAAACAGACCTTTGGTTTTTCGGATTTTATACTTCTTTCTCACCAGGCTATTGAGTACTGCTCCACTGCACGCAATAATGTAGAACAGGTTTGCGTTGATAATCTATACCCTGACAGAAATGGCGCTTTAAGGTGTCATCAACGAGTGCTATAGCGGAAGCTGTTTTGGTATCCGCCGCTAAGTGGAACATCCACCGTTGCTCACGAGCGCCGTTTAGGCAACCCTTCACCTTACCCACTCCTAACAAAACCCCTAGATTCCATGCGGCTCCACAGACTGCGGCGAGACAAATATGGTGGAAACCATTCATGCACAATAAAGGGTGAAGGGAACCCAGGTTAACACAACTGCATTCAGTCCGGTCTGGTGAATATTTCTGACGAATGTGAGACGCATAGTTAAGGAACGCGGTGAGATATACGGTTTTGATTAGCTTACATCGGGCGGGCAGCTCGGCGACAGCGGTGAGTGGACGTAGCTGGGCTGGTAGGTTATACCTCTGGAAGTCATCACATAGAGATGCTTTTCAGGTTGGGTATCCGGCGCGCGGCCAGCAGCCATAAACCATCACCCAAGGGACCATAAATCGAGCAGCACGTTCTTCCATTTGCGAACGATAACAAGGCACCGGTGTACACATAAGTTTCTGGCTCGTTTTGCATGGCCCCAGTCAAAGCCCTTCTCCAAAGGTTTTTAAGAAGCAGGCCATTGTATTGGGAGATGAATAGCTTGTTTAACGGAACGGTGGTGGTCCAGCGTGGCTGCCATTTGCAAGTTGTTCGCCAAGCTTCGCCCGCATGCTACTGTCAAACGCACTCATCCACTTACAATCCGCAGCTTTCTTTTCTTTGTGCGGATCGAAGGTCTGCGTTGTCATTACCGCAATCGCACAGATGAGAACAAGTAATACGCAATTGGGGACAACGAATAAGGGCAATAAAACGTAATACGAGATTCGCGTCAAGACAATCGGTCTTACTATCAATGCGACGAGAGTTTCGCTCCATCAACTTTGTCCAAGCGAATGATGTCAGCGAATGTAAGCCGCCAGTTGAAGTTAATAAACCGTACGAGAAACTTGGGCGCCATGCCAACGGACTCCAAATTTTGCTTTTTCTTCGCTATACATCTATAATATGGTTACCACTTTCCTTTCGGCCCCCGTACGATTTCAGCACTTTGGTAAAGCGTTTTGTTTTGAATAGACTTCTCAACTCATTTTCGCGGCTTCCACCGTTGTACCCGAACAATTACGCATCGATTTACTCAACTAATAAAATGAAGAAACATGGACCATTGCCCGCGCCGCAGGAACCTCGATCCCGGACTTAGCACTCGTGATACTCCAATAAATTGCATTTAGTAATTACGGAACCTATTTGCTTTTCTACAACGGTTAGAACGTAATGAAGTTGTCAAACTGTACATACCCAATAATTTCTTCTCTCCACGTGCATGCGAGCTTGTTTCTGATTGTCAGAATCTTGATGTTGCTGGTGAGATTCATCACCCTCTATACCCTTTTCCGAAAAATTTCATGTTCACTCTTTACGTTCTTGCGAGGTTTAAATAGGGAACTGGGCATAATGCTGATAAGTTTGCACAAAACCTGAATGTCAGCTCAAAGAATTGCGCTTGGCAATCACTATACACAGGAAGATACTACTGCGATATGATGCACGGCTCACTCTCCACTGGGTTGCAATCAGAATTTATAGGAACAGAACGCCTGGAGCAGTTTAACGTAATTTTTCAAACGAATTTCGATATGGTCAGTTCAGTGGAGGCAGCTCAAAAACAATCATAATCATAAATCACGTGGAATGCCTTGTTCTACTAACCGGATGAGCTGCATCTCTGCTCCGCAGCCTGCTAGCTCGTTGAGTAAAATGCAACCGACAGTGATTGTTTTGCAAAGACAGGGCTGTAATTTCTGTGACCAATCGAAACTCCTTCGTTTTAAGTAGTCCGGCAAAACTGGTGTTTGTAAGACTCGTGGGAAGACGCCTAGTTTCATCCCATTATGCAAGTACGCGGCAATGACTTCGTCTGTCATACGCAGTCTGCCGACTACTGCCCTGTGTCTTGACAACTGCACGTACTTGTATGCCTCGGACTATTACTCGCCTCTGCGCAAACAATTTCGAACTGCGATGAAAATCTGACAATGGGAATTTAGATATTTGCGATTCACAATCAGCCGCAGACACCAAAAGTTAGAAAGTGCAGTCTTGTGAATCGGCGGCAACAGCGGGATACATTTTTTCGTCTAATGCCGTAAATGGGTGTCCCACTGTAACCAGTCGTATTAAAGAGTTGTTTTCTGAAAACGTAAAACGTTCGGACATGCCTAACCGCTGTGCTTTTCAAGGGCTTGTCCATTGCATTTGAACTGAAAAAACGAAAGCGAAAGCACAGTGCACCAAAAATATTTCTACAGGAGTGCTCCTGTTAATTATGATTTTATAGTCGTGTTTAGAGGATTTCTCTTAGCCATGCGCTGAACTGCCCACCAAAATCCTACCAAATCAGTGACGATAAGAAACTGAGGTGTGGAGTTGTTCCTGCCTACTTAATCCTCGCTGTCGGTTCAATGTTGTTCGGAAAAATGCTTGTAGACTCGCCTATCAAACTATCCATTGAATCTCTGCCTTCTATGGAGTTCACAATCCACCTTTGATAGTTGTTCATGCCGCCAGGTGCGGTTTGCCCAGAGCCGCCGAACCAGCGACAAAGAGCCGGCGCGATATGAGAATGTGAGGATGCGGGTGGGTGATCTTGTGTGCGCGCGACCAAAGGTGAAGAATGGAACAGTATACCGTGTGGTTGAAGTACAGCTTGGATATCGGCTGAAAGAATGAGTGTTCCAGATTACGGCGTTTTCCAGCAGGCATGAGCATTGCTGCCGACTGTTGCGTTGCGCAGTTATCCTAAAATGGCTATGATACTGGACCAGATGAATGGTACATCAGCCCACTCTTGACTACGTATAAGGCTATGCCACATTCGGCCAACCACAAGAAACGCAACGCGATTTTGTCTATCCTCAGCAGTTTTGGCTGCAAGAATATTTTAATTTTATGGTTGAATTTTCCACTTTATCCTCTGGAAAGCAACTTATAACCTCGATCAGTGGTGTGGCCTAATCTGTCGCTGCATTGACCAATCATTGAGCGAAAATTCTTGGAAAGTTCCTGGGTGATGGGAAGCTGCGCGACGTTTTTTGGGTTCCTTGGGGCTTAGCACAGGATGGCGAGGCAACCGCTAAATTTCCTCTTCCACGGCAAGCATAGCAAAATTTTTCTGCATGCCCATTCCTTTCTCCTCAGTGCATCGTTTCGACGATTGAATGTCAAGGTTAAATCTTTCTCTGAAGTCGAAAATCTTTTGAAAGACGTAAGCATTGTCATTTACGATGGGTTAGGCCCACGGACCACACGGCAGCAGCACCTCAAAGCCACTGAAAGAAGTTTTGTTCTGATTGCACATTCTCCACTCCTACATGAGCTATTCCCAATGTTTCGTACAGTTGTTCCCCACATCACGAGATGGTTGATCGTAAAGTCGGTTGGGTTGTTCTTCTATAATATCTGGCTTCACCAGAATGTGGCTGAAAAGGTCTTTTTTGCCAAAAGGACCATATAGCATTTATATTAGTTCCCCGCGTACCACCTCTGTCACCTGGGGGTCACGGACTCTGCTCCGTACTCCATTGCTCCTCCGCCATTTTGCGACCCGGTGGAGTTTTCTATTGCCTCGCTTTTCAAGTTAACCACACTGATTTTTCGCAAGTGCGGCAACCTTGAAAAATTGCATCAACTAAATTTGAGACTCACAACAGAAGACCAACCGGTGTGCACGCATCCACTGACTTGATTTGCCCGTTCTTTTCCAGCAAAACGAGTTGCAGTCGACCTGCATCTTGATCAAAGTGCAACTTATTCAGTCATCAAAGTTGTAACTCAGCCACGGTAAGCAAAGGCGGACGCTCTGGCCAACCCGGTAGGGACAGCCACCTTTATGTTGACCGCGCCAAAGCGAACCGGTTTTCAGACAGCGTGAGAAATTGAACGAATCTCAGTGATCCTCGGGGTGTCATTGATGGGCAGTACCAGTTTCCACAACCTTTGAGCCCACCTAGATGTTCCATTGGAAGTTTTCCATCCTTCCTACTATTTCTTAACACTCCCTCGATTTCCAGACCTACAGCGAACTATATAAATTTCTCTAAAGGACTTAAGCGCCGCACTTCTGAACCTAGAGGGGCCCTAATAATAATAAGGTGTATTTCTCGATTTGCGAGAACCATGCGCAAAGTAAGATCAAATTTTTACAAGGATGATATATAGGAAATGCGAATAATGGAAATCAAAATGAATAGGGGGAAAAGTGCGACCTGGAGTTATGAAGTAACACACTGGAAAGTGCAATGAGATGCTGTAAGGAAATGGGGAATGTGAAAGTATGCCAGTGAAAAGCGAACAATGGGAAACTAATTTTTCAAGACCAAACGGAGTTTCCTGGGACTGTTTGCAAGCAGCAGACTACGAGCCATTTCGTGTTTAGATGCAATAAATATGCGCGTTGCTAGCAAAATCAGGGATGGGGCTGAACGGCGGATGTCGAGATATTGCCAGAGTCCCCAGACGTCAAGAGCGTTACGTAATGGACGGAAACGTTGAACTGAGGGGACGACATGCAACGGCAATCCGGTATTCCAATGGAAGCAGTGAAAACCAAGGGAAACGTGAGGCAAAGTGGATAAAGCACGCATTTACAACAATAAACATCCGGAAAAATGTTAAAGGCGGAGGAAGGTTGTCTCAAACTAACTGGAGAAAATTCACGAAGCTTCGGATGCGAAATTCCCAGGAATACTGATTGTATTTACTTGCGGATGACGGTAAGCTGTACTAGGATTTGCGTCTGGTAAGGGAAAGTTGGCGTGAAAACACTCATTAAATACACTAGCCAAGAGTACCAGTTATGCAGTCATTTCGTTTTTGCAGCTTTTGGTCCTGGCCAGCAGCACGGTGAGCAGCATGAGGTGTACAAGCCGTTCCGGAGACGGCAGTAATCGCGGATTTATCCAGTCGCAAAAATGCGAGTTGAGATATCCGGTTTGATAATCCGCGTAGTTTCGGTTGTACGAGCCAGTATTCGAGCGCCGGTTACAAGTAGCAGGTTCCTGGCAGGAATGATAACAGATCCAGAATTGCCATTACGAGGACGGAACCAGTAGCAGCGCATCTATTCCGGGTGCGGTATCTGAAACGCAAACGAGAAAAGTAGTCTGAATTGGGGTGCCAGCTTGGGATTACGGTGATTATTGGGTCGAGAAAACAGACCTGCAGCTTTTAATCCCCCCAAGAGATTGGCCCACCGTATCCCTGCTTCTGCTATCCTTCGGGGATACATTTCCCTTCTGCCCAGAAGTTACCAAACCCCTCCAACTTTAGAGCTCAATATCAATCTCTCAACCTCGCCCGGCCCGCTAAGGCACCTTATTTTGATGCATGCTGGCAGATTTATGCTACTTTCTTACTACCCTGACTCCAATCACCTTTGTCCAAAAATTTTAGCACGACTTGGCTCCATCTCCTCTTACGCCACCTGAAAATTACTCCTACCTGTTTTTCGTCTTCTGACCCCCCACCTGTCATGATTCGCCTATTCCAAATCCACCTCTTCCACTGCAGACCTGGAATGCCACACTTGCCAAAAACCGTTTTATTCTTTGCAATTAATTCCGAAAGCAGTCTTTACCCAGTGGATACCCATGGGTATTTGTTAACTGAACTCTTCTTGAGCATTATCTAAAGCACCCTTACCATCTCACTGGCCTATCAGTTTTGCAATGGCATTGTCACCGGTAGAACACTTCATATCTTGCCACCCACAACTGATACAAAATACTTCTTACCGTAACGCTTTCACGCCCTGTTCATTAAATCCTGAACGTCCTTCATTGTACTGCGTCTAGGTCTGTCAATATCCTAGCTCTGACAGCCTCGGCTAGATGTACACCTCCACCAAATCCCTGCAATCTCCAAAACGCTGATCAATCTGGTGAAACACTGCCCCCCAGAGTTCCCACCTCATGGTTAACACGCGAATTCAAAAGTTGCCGTAAGTGCTCTGCATTCCTCTTAAAACCCCTCCATAACACAAAATAAGAGAGACGAAATTGCCAGCACCTCTGACAACACCTGAAAGCAGAAATCTGGTTAACCATTAAAGACTGTAGTATTTCGTTCGCTTTGGTGTGTCATAACTACTAACAAACCGACCGATGGAGTCGCGAATGTGGTTGCACGGCTTACGTAAAACAGCCCACATAGCTTCCGCCCTGCAGTGGCCGAGGCTAGATTTCATCTCGGGAACTCTCTGCCTTTATGGTTAGCTGCTCGAACTCTCAATCCACAAGGTGTGTTTACCGAAACCATTATTTGAATAATTCCGATGCCTTTCTTCCCAACAACACGTTCTTTGCCCTCTCTGGTTTAATCGCCGCCTCTAGACGCCCTCACTGCCCCAAATTTGTTGCCCTTTCTTATCGACGCCACCGACTCTAATTGATTTGGTCCTCGAAACGGACTCTGAAGAGTGGAGTCAGCATGCGACCACACCCGCAGAGCTTTACAATGTCAGGCGTAGATTTTAAGTATAGCATTCCCAATTTTGAGGTTTCAGCGCTAAAACCCCTGCTAGGAGTAACCATAATATTTTCGCAACAAACTCTCACCGCCAGTCCCTACCAGCAATATTGTCACCACCGCGTATATATCCACCTGACGGGACGAAACACCCAACCTGGTAATTCTTGACTGGTTTAGATTTTATCGCTGTCTGGTTTTCAGAGCGCAATAGCAGATATTTGCGCCAGACTTACATTTACGACTAACCATTTATCCGCTTTCAATACTCAATATAAACCCCAGATCATAATAAGCTTTACCAGCTCCAGGCAAAACCTTGCGGGCCCAGAAAATTTGGGTAAAATAAAGGGCTCACCATAATTAGTGCAGTTAATCACTTGCGACGAGGCTTGCCTCTGCATCTGACTTACGGTTCAAAACGTATGAAGTGCCAATACTTCGCTCACTGAAAGCAGTTCAGAAGGTTTCCCACATTTTTAAGACAAGCTTGCTGTCCAAATCATCCACTACTAAAAATCTTGTCCTCATTTTAGCCCCCCCCATGGAGTCATCGAGGAAACATTTAATTTGTTTTTCTCTTCTACACTGTATCGAAAGTCTGCTTCATTTTGGAATTTACCCCATGCTAACCTCGGGTTGGTTTTTGTTCATTTTTTGACGTTACTTGCATCATAAAATTGATGAAATATTTCAAACTACCCTACATACATGGATCTGGCAGTATTTCAGCTACCCTATTTCTGGCCGCTTGATCAGAATTTCTTCTGCTTCGTTCAAATCTGTCGGTGCTCCCCAGTCTCAGGCTACCTCTCCTTCAAAATGAAAGTCCTCCCTTAGCGTCTCACCATAAGAAGGGCTTCTCTCATGAAGCCATGAACTGTCGTCTCGTTGACCGCACTGCATTTACTTCCAGGCTTATGGAAAGGAATATTAAGGAACAAATGGCAAACTTCCTGATTTCTCTTGATTTCATCACCTCCTCCCAGCAAGGCTTTCTGGGAAGTAAAGAGTGCCTAACATGTTATTTGGACCTCCCAAACCTTGTTATTATGAATGATGATATCCGTCGGTCGGGGCTAAATTTTCGGACATGAAAAAAGCTTTTGATCTTGTTTTCACTTCAAAAATGGAACGCAATAAGCCAAAAAAACATTACTTTCACGAATATTATCTCGTCCTTCTGAATGCTTTCAAGTTATCGTTACTAACGGGTTCTTGTCTCAGTCCTACGCCATCACCAGCTCAATTATTCAGGGTAGTTTCACTGGTCTCCTTTTTCCCTCCTGTACATTATTAACATATTCAATAGTGTTTCTCGTTGCACAACATTCTTGTTTGCATATGAAATTAAAATGGAGTTTTTGAAACCGGCACATCTAGTTTCACCCTTGTATCTTGGATTATCTTGATAAATGGTGCCACAATTGACCTATGGTTGGCTGTACCAGAAACCTCTTTCTAACAACATGTAGTCGCCAATCTCCAAGGTCCCTTTTCATAATCCTCGGTTGTTTAGCCTCTTTTAAGATCTTGTCATCATCTCATTCCAGAGAAGGATCTGAAAAGAAGTTCCACTGACACAAATCAGCCGAATGTCGACAACGCTGTCTAAGAAATGGTAAAGAGATATATTCAAAAAATCGCATATGGGATTGGGGACTTGGCATGTTTGTGTACACTTGTGTAAGCCGTGTACGTACTGCTATGGCATAGGTCGACCCACTGGCAACAATCCGACGACTCTACTTGTGTGGTGTGTATCGAAAGAACAAAGATGAGCCACGGCTAAGTTCACCTCGGCAAGATAAGAATTGGTAACAGTCCCACCAATTTTTGAATGGCAAAGCAACTTCCAGTCGAGCTCTGCTGACTGCCATTACAGAGGAAGTCACTGTGAGCGGATGGGTTGTATTAGGTACGACCATGGAGGCAATCATCGGCGTGTGCTCTTTCAACGATGGACCCACATTCTCCGTGAAAATGTACTGATTCAACACATACACAAAACAACTGATCATCCAGACTGTGATAATTTCGCCGAGTAGACGGGGAATGAGGCCATTGAACAAACTGGGTACACCCTCTTCTTTGATCGTCCGTGTGATTGCGAATAAGAAATTACTATAAGAGCCATCAGAGCCAAGAAATTCGGCCATTTGACGAATCATGATCACTTGAAACGGATAGCTGACAGTTACGCCTATCGCACGAGCCGCTGTCAACTTGGAGGCCTCGATCAGAAACACTCGAATACCTTGGCTGGTGACGCAGAATGTTTTTTAAAGGCACAGCCAGTGAATCTTTCCATAACGCGTTCCGTTGAGTATGATTTGATGTATGCACCGACAATACCGGCTGGTAGTCCAGTGGTAAATAATCGAAACAGGCCAACATCTTCACGTAAATGGTTAAGATAGGTAAAAATATTCGGATAGACCAGTCGTCGATAATTCTTGTTCACTAGTGTGTATAAAACGGGACGAAGGACAGGCGGTTCCGGTTCATAACCCAGCATAATCATGGTTCTCGCGCACACAAGTGGATGCAGCAGAGTCGAGGTGACAGTGGAGATAGCATAGTCATAGGCGAACTGCACAACTTCAGCCATGATTTAAAGCATGCACTAATATACAGCAGGGCAGAGAACCGTTAAGGGCATTCCTTTTTGTATAACAGACCAATAGGGATTTAGGAATCCAATGCTCTTGCTCTTACAACTTCTATGGGCAGGCGGACCACCAAACAGTTGTCACTAGGAGAACCTCTACAATGCTCCTAAGGGCATACTACACGCAGGACTAGAGGCCAGTTAGCTTCAAATTCCATGCCAGGTCCCATTCCAAGTATCGCTTTATTGTCATTAGGTGTAAGCGTAAAGCTAATGGAATCGTAGTGGAGAATACTCGGCGGCCGTTGAACAGAATCTCTTATGGTCCTACTCTAACCTGAGCCACATGTGCGAATGCCAGCTTCTCGGCCTCCAACCAAAATGGCTTCATCGTGCTAAGTCAAATGCGATAATAACAATATTTCTCTATCTCGGAAATTGCTGAGACACGTACGATGTGTATAATAATGACCTGTGAGGAAAGTGACGAAAAAGGAAACCACACCCAAGTGCAACTAATGGAGAACCTACAACATAAAAATACACATGTTGGTTCATACTTGAGTGAAAAGAGCGCGTAAGGTGAAGAATGTTCGCGCACAAGTTTCTGGTGTGATGCAGACTTATCGTTTACTTTGTTTTGCTAGCTCAGTTGTTTACCTCGTAGGCCACCATACACGCAGCAAACCGTACGTGTCTCCAGCACCTGGAGTAGGTTTCTTTAAGTAGGAGGTTCCTGAGTGACAGAGATAAATGCGAACTGCATGTGACAACGAATAAGGTGGCGAAAGCCTAAAGTGCATGAAAACAGGGAAAAGGACCTTTACAGGCAAATTTCGCTGAGTTTATAGTCTGGTATACAGCATAGTGAACTGACACTCACAGAATAAAAAACAAGCACTTGAGGAGCAGTTAGTTGTGACGAGTAACGACGGCGGGAATATAAGGAAATTATTTTTTGTCTTACAGGTCCATTGGTGGAGGTAGAACTGGAAAACGAAGAGAAGTCTGTCAACTATTTGTTGAATAACTGGACAGGTGCACTCTTGCAAGAAGCAGTCGCCAGAAGCTGCAGCCTGTTGCCAACCTGGCAGACAATAATGAATGTCCATAAGATATGCTGGCTTCAGACATTGAGGAGGAAAATAGTTTTGAGCAGAGCTTAAGCTCATATCATATGTCAATAAAACATTTCCACGTGAATTCGTTCTGTGAATTTGGCGCAAAAAGGACTTTGGGAAGGTGCAAGAGGAAGCCTGTACATTAGATGCATGTACAAAATGGGACTAGGGGGCTGCTTACGACAAGAGTTCCTTTACTTTTTAATCTTTCTCTTAATAATTTTTATTATGCAGCAGATCTTGCCCAAAGCTTTCAGTCCCTTTACCCCCTTTGTGGCGGACACTACCCATTAAGAATCCCCCGAATAGTATCCCAATCGTAAATTATTCTTATTTGCTTACACTAAACTTTGGGGCACATTTTCCGATTCTCCCTGGCCGTGCCCTAAGTCGTCTCATTCCAAAGCCCTGCGGGCGAGGTTTTCAAATGTTCAGCTCATGACTGATCTAATACTAGCCGACGCTGGACTAAATTAGGGCCACGAACGTGGGTTACAATTCTAATTTGCCAATAAGCCCTTAACGCCGTAGCCACTAGGGATTTTTCAAATGTAGCTTCACCTGTTGTCATCTCACATCTTAGAACCTTCGTGCCAACACATCCATTGAATTCCTCTCCTCATTCTGGTTAATGCGGCTTCATTGCTGCTGGCAAAGTTCATTGATCATCGTATCGTCGTAATGGGCACTCACCGAAACGCTCACCTAATAATAGACTGACTGATGGCCTCCTATCTCATTCTAGGATTGTAACCATATCAAACCCCTCGCTCCATTCTTTTCACACACATTCATCCACTTTGTTGGATCAGCAGCGTTAAACAGACCGTTCTCGACAGCCGCAAACTTCAACTAGCCTGAAAACTACCCCGATAATTGAACCTCAGTAAACAACTACGCAATCGAATCATTGATTTGCCATATTGGTTTCCTGTTTATATCAAGCGAATCCTGGTGAACAGTGGTGCTAACAAGTAAGCCATCATAGCATTCTTATTGAAATTTCGTTATAACCCGAATACGCCAAAATTAAAGTAGATTAATGGGATCTTTTTATCGTTTTCTCCATTTCTTAACACACCAGCTGCATAAAATTCTATCTCTATTGAGCGCTTTAATATATCCTTGCCTAAGCTTTACATAGGTCCTTTAGTTGATCAACGTGACTAGCTCAAAAAGCATGCTTTTGAGTTTGCCACCGGACATTAAAACCTTAGCTGGCGTCTTCTTCAATGCCACATTCTGCACGATTAGATGTTGCTTCAGAATCGTCAACTATAGTAACCGAAATTTACTGGACTCTGCATTAGGGGGTGTCTTTCCCTGTACGTTAGCCCTCTATTCCTTATATTTTCCCCTTGGACCTTAGGCGGTCTCATTACCGTCTTGAAAACTAGTGGAATTCTCCCATTCCAAGTGATCTCACTGACTAACTATTTCATTTGGTTCCTTGCATGCTATTCATTCGGTCATATTTAATTTTACACCTCCCCACCATTTGACAACGGCTCAAACGATAGTCGTCTTATCCTCGGATAATAGAACCCACTAGATTGACCAAATTACAAGCAATTTGTAAGTCGCAAAGTTGATGAGGCTTTGCAGCAGCTTTGCGCTCATGAACGACGTTCGCAATTACAGCTTTGCTGTTTATGCGATTGACTATCCGTTTTTATTTTCCAAATAACTGGATCGTAAGATTTCTGGCAGCAATAAGAACGTAGCGAAGATTTGCAAACATAAGAAAATATACCTATCCCAGAAACTGCCTTTGCGCGCAAATTTGAGATAAAATAGGGGGGCTTTGGAATGTTCGTTTATGGATGCACGACTCTTTTGTTAGGAAAAATATAAAAACCTAAAGGCACTGTGAAGCAAATTGGCTACCTTCATCATTGCTTTTGCCTTCAATCAGTCTAGATTTGACCTTGCAAGGGGTATACTGTACACTCCTCCTTTTTGTCCGACGTGCTACTGGGTCTTGCGCTGCAGACGTAGTGGGGTATTCGCTCACTGTGCCCACCACATTCACGCGTGTCCCAGCCCATCTCAGCTTACCTCATACCCTGTCTCCCATACTCAGGCCGAACACATGCTCAGATCCCCTGCAACATCCATCATATAAACACATCCCACCTTGGGTAAAACCTCTTAGTGCTTTTCTTGTACAAGTCTAAATCTACTGTAACAGAGCCAAAAGAGAAAGACCCCAGCACTCCATTATTAAGGCTTACTTTGAACCATGAATGAATCTAACTTGATATACAATCTATTCTGCTCATGGCACGCTTTATTAGCGACAGCTCCATCCAATCCACCTTGTGTCACTTTGAGTTCCTGGAGCGGAACCGCTCTCTTTGGTTCCCTTTCTATTGATATTTTCCGACCGTAGGACTAAATTTCATTATGATTGTGAACGATACAATGTTAACAACACAGCACTGCCGGTAGATGTAATGCGCCAACGTTTCAACTATCGAGGGTAGTCTTTCTCAAGGCAAGTTTTACAATCAAATGAATGAGGGAGCGTTCAAATACCAACTGATGTTTATTTATCAGTGTGCATTTGTCAATGTGTTTATTGAACCGTGGGTCGGGTGAAAGAGTAGTTGCCCTTTACGTCATGCATCCCTTGGTGGTGCGGGAAACTGACATGATGACCTTTGGAATATCTGTTTCTCAAAGATGTTAGGACTGTCCATATCTCCCAAATCTCTGTTGCGTCGCTCCGATTGATGCATGTGGAGTGGGCGCTTATCGCCAGAGCCTCAGCACACTTACTTCCAGTGCAGGTTGTGAATCCAAGTTGTATTTTCATAACCTATGTCATGCCCCTTTGCTAAGGCATGCACAGCATTTGCTGAATCGCGCAAGTTTTGTTAAGTTCGCCTTATCCAAAGGTCTGCACTTTTATTTCTTTATGTGTTCTGTTTCCCAAATAACCAGTTGTTTGCCGGTTTGTTCAATGTATTTTGTTGGGCATTCGTTGCAAATGATTTTGTAGATGCAGTTTTTTTGATCTTGCACACCGACCTGATTTTTAGCCATTACTAAGCGGCGCTTTGAAGTATTATCCATCCCAAAGAAAGTGTGAATATCAAAGTAAAGGAGGACATTTCTTATAACGTCAAGAGTAAGACCGCAGGTCCTTCTGGCCTAACGATGTAATAATGTGGTATAGGCTCCAATTAAGGACACTGTAACTAGTGCAAAATTTTTGGCAGTTATCGGGAAATCACTTTTTTGACCACTTCGATGGAACATAGCATTGACAAAACCTACGTTGCTACCGTGGGGAACCCAAAGTTTGAGGAACGGAGTAAAGTAATGGGGGATCAAAAAGGAAGACGAACGGAGGATTAATTCGTGCCTGACTCTTCTTATACCCATTAAATGTCATGTCTATTTGCCAACAAGAGCCGTTTGCTAATAAATCCACAAGCATCACTTGAGTGTTCTAAGGATGGCATCAGCGGGATCAAATGCTTGATTTTCTTTCAAATAAAAGCTCACTGTTTTTGAGTGCTTATAGGACGAACCTCAAATTTCCGGCGATGATTATTACACAGAAATATGACATTAACAACCACCAAGAATTGTCACCAGAATGCAGTTTGAACCGCTCGATAACGAACTATTCACTTGTGATTTAGTGCCCACTGAATTTCAAAGAAAATTTGAGGCAGGAAGCTAAATGTTTTGAAAGTTCTTGCTAGCATTGCCAAAAACGTTGCAACGTTTCAAAAATATGCTGTTTGACATCCTCAACGACTGGGACTTTATCCATTTTAAAATCGCAAAGATCATATAAATTTGTGACTACTCGGTAAAAATGACAGAAGTTGCGAGAGACATCGAAACTCCGCTCCCGATCCCATTTTAATTCGGCGGCGTAGTAGTCTTCATCTACTTGGCACACTAATGCCAACTGTTCGAAAACTAACAGATTTATCGAAAAGGAATGCTGTGAAGGATGACGAAACGGAATCCGCTGACTGTTGCTTACCCAAATATTGATTACTCCAAATGCGAAAGTTCTGTAGTGCCACTGAAAGACATGAAGACTCCACCGGTACCGTATCCGAGGTAACGATTGTCGCCTCAGGATTCGCAATATGTAATCCAGGATTCAGATTAAGGTTATTAAGGTAATTCCTCCGGAATTACTCGATCTGTACGAAATCCCAACCGAGGTAGTTTTCTTCTTCTTTTCTTACTTCTTTGTTGTTGACATGCACTTTTTCAGTTGTTTTCATATCAGGGGTGGTGGAGATATGGACAATCCTGACATCTTTGAGAAACTGACAACTAAACACCAGTTGGCATATGAACGTCTCCTCAGTCTTTTGATTGTAAAAGCTGCCTTGAGAAAGACTACTCACGGTAGTCGATACGTTAACGCATTACATCTACCAAAAACCACACCATTATTAACATTATACCATTCAAAATTAAAACCAATACACGGCGCATCGATTTTTCGATACACTGCCCGCGTCATTTGGTCTTGATAACTCCATTGTGCGTTCAACTTAACTTCAACCTCGCAGCAACATTACGGATTTCCCTCCCCATATAAAGGGAGACTGTTCATATTAGGCAGCCGTTGGGCTTGCAGCCTTGATCCTGAGCGATTCCTCAAAAATTCAAAACTCTTGCCGAAGTGAAATAAACCTAACTAAGGCGTGAGCAGATGTCTCCATTCCTTTCTCATTTTGACTAATACAGGAATTCCGGAAAAAATCCCGGCTAGGACTAGGGAAGCAAAACTAGCAATACTTGGTGCGCAGCTTCGAAAGTACGCTGGACGATTGGCTGACCTGTGAGGTTACTCTAACGACCAAAAGTTCCAGTGTTGATCCGCGTGAAGTTGATAGGCGATCATCAGTGTGATTCGCAAAAAATAAACTGCCCACGTTCTGGAGAGCAAATCGATAGCTCAGAGCAATGCGTAGCCCAGATTGATGCGCAGCCCATGAAAACAAAGGATTGCTGCGCAAGTTCTAAGGTCTTATTCATGAGCTCGAAATTATGTACACGAGAACCATAACACTGAGCCTCAGCCACTATCCAGCTAAACGGTAGTCGAAAACAGGACAAAATCTGCGTAACTATGAACATTTGGTGAAAGAAAACAAACGGAACGTGCCTGTCTCGTAGTTCAATCAAATACAAGAGATTCGGTGCGCATTCTCAGGTCAAAATCTTGCTTAAGCCTGACAGCCAAAAATCATCGTAAACAAACGGTACGCCCAAAGTCGGCCAACGTGGGAGACAAAACGGAAGTTGGCTGCGACAAAACAAGACGCCCCAATTCAAATACCCCGTGATTGCACCAAATATCCGTAAGATAACCTCAAATAAAAAGCACAGGAACGAAACAACGAAGGGTGAGACATCGAGCCGAAAACAAACAGCGACGAAAATCAATGTCACTGTGAGCAATTTAGACGGGAATAGTTAGGTATGGAGAGAGGAACGAAAAGGAGAGGTGAAAGGAATTTTCAACCCATCTGGGTGTTACTGTCACAACTTTCCAGCGAAAATAACTGATCACCCAACATTGGCAGAGTTCACCAAACCTCGGCAGAACGACTGACTCCTGAGAGCAGCTGATCGAGTACAAACGGACATCAGTGGAGAGATTGCGATAGAACCAAATGATACTGTAATCGGCAGGACCGGATCTAAGGACGCCAAGAGCGTGGCTGCAGACCTCTAACCTGGAGACCAATAAGTTGGCAGAGGGGTTCAACCGTATGCTACCCCTTGCAGTGGAGCTGTCGGTAGGCGTAGTGCGCTAGTGCAAGTTGGGAAGATAAGTGTGAAACAGGCATCCATAGGTACCTCAATTAGGGGAACCATAGACGGACGCTGAAACCGCGGTGACGAGGGTGAGTTACTTGAGTGCCTCACAAGAAAAACGAACGATAGCCTCGAGTAAATCTGGAGCAGTTAACACCATACGTTCAGCTGCCAAAAAGGACGACAAGAGGGAGTGTTGAATGTAGCCTTCTGGAATGCTGCAAAAGCAATAATAATAAGCGATAAGGGTTGTAAATCTGGACTCTGCATGTGACCATGGTGGCAGTCACTAAGATCTTACTGCGACTTGGAGAGGGAGATATTGAATTATTAGTGCAAAACAGTCCATTTTCCGGAAGGGCTAAAGGGTAGGAGCAAAAAGAAGATGGAACGTTGATGCTAGTAGCTGAGAAGCACGATACACAAAAACCATAAACTGGGAACCCAAAACTTGGAGGTCAGGGAAATCATCAAGAATATCAATTCCATGATCTCAGCTGTAGGCGTATATGAAAGCCCGGGGCAGAAGCCAGCGGAGAATCTGGAACTTTTCAATCTTCTCACTCCGGTTGTGTGAAAGCAATACACATGCTGGGAGATTTAACGTCCTTGAGGTTGACCAGGCCCACAAGACAGCCCCGAAAGATACCTTTTAGCGTGAAATGCCGGATTACGAGCACGCAAGTGGGATGGTTAAACACGCTACCGAAAGAACTAGATGAAACTTGGCCAAGCATCCTCAGTCCTTACATTTTGGGGTAATCGGCATGCAATTGATTCTGAAGGCATCGGGGACCCCGAAACGAAACAACAGGAAATTCTCCTAGATGGATGGAAGTAGACTGATAGCCTTCGGTCTTGGGACTCCGTGGGAAGTAGGCAGGAGTGGCAACTATGTGGATCGTCAGCGGAAGTCATTTAAAACCAACCTGTTACGAGTAGCAGACACAAGCGAAATGGGCTATCATCGGGGTGGAGGAGTAGAATCGCGAAATCTAAAAGGCGAAAACAAAGGGTCCTCATGGAAGTTGCGGACACACTTGCACTCCGAGCTCAAGTGAGTGACAGAGTGGATAGTATGAGGATATCTTGCAATCAGTCGCATTGCGAGACTGACTGCGAGGAGTAAATCGTTGGTTACACTAAATCAATTTCAAAGACTTTTCGAATTAGGCAGCTCAATGAAAAGCCGCAAGTGGAGTGAAGAACCACAAAGGTATCAGAACCACCGACTGCCAGGAGAAATTACAATTTGCTAGAATTCTTCTAAACATTATGCAGGCTGGATCATGCAGCAAATGGACAAACAGTGTGTCATGTCACTCTTATGATTGAACTGTCAAATGAATGCACCTTGAAGGAAGAATTTCGGGGGCAGCCTCAAATATATGCACGGGTTGAAATCCACGGCGGTTGTAGGGATCATCTAGCGATAATAATTTTGCTGGCGGAGGTATTGGTTGGGACGTTCATCGCTGGGGTTCGGTGTCTCGCCGCGGAATATGCATACCAAACAAGGGTCGTCCGTATGTTATTGATTCCTGATTTCAAACATTGTCTGCAACCTCATAAATCGAGCAAGACGTCCTGGCAGACTTTGCGCTCATTTAGGGGGACTGTACAATCCACGAAGCCCAAGGTTATTCTGCCGCCGTTCAAAACGTTTATCTAAACGCGTCTAGAATAATGCGTCTTGCCATAGAGGTCGCATCTTGTAAGGTATATGAAAATACTGCGATGGGTTCATGTTGATTTTACTTGCTGGTTTAGATGGCTGAATCATATGGGGTATGAGCACGAGCTAAAAGCACCGGGTTCTTAAATCCTTGAATGATGTAGGAAATGATTTATTACAGACCTTTAAGATCGTTAAGAGACTGGCCGAGATAACGGGCCGCCGTGGAACCACATTCTAGATAAGAAAGAATTAAACATTAACGGGCAACGGAAAAGTAACTGGAAAAGGAAATGTAACTAAAGGTTTGAGAAGCCGATTTTTTGCCATGCGAGTGGTGAATGGGCGGTAAAAGTTTCCACAATAATTGATGAAGGAGGGATCAGTAAGTGAATTGAAAGAATGCTAAAAATATAGTTGTCTGTGTTTGGGCAAGATGGTGTGCAAGTCGCGAGTATGAGGGGGATGATCAAGGTGAAGGCATGAATATAACTACCTCATATCGAAGAGGGTAAAAATGGAAGTTGGAGTTGCACACAAGAACCCATTTTTACTCCAGAATTTGAAAGGGCTTCCACCCTCCTACTGTCCAAGCAACGTTTGAATAAAGGAGCTTTCAGTGCAAGAATCTAAAAATTTCAACATCTGGACAAAAAGTCCCGAAAACCAATCGGAAGTGAAACTGGTGGAGCAAGCAAGGAACCTCGGGATAGTTGTGAGTGCGGACCTCAAACCAAGTCTGCAATGTCAGAAGGCGGTCAAGAGGCATGATATGCCTTACGCCAACTTAAGAGGACCGTAGGATCTTGGAGGCTTAATGTTCTGTCGCTGTTCAAGGCATTTATCCGACCGCACTTAGTTTACTGTACCTAGAAATCGAGACCCTAATTAATAAGAGATAGTAAAATTCGTGAGCAGGTGCAGAATGTTTTTGCGCGGTAGTTTGGTCATTTGAGACACGTGGGATGTGAGCAGAGGCTGAGGGAGCTTGGCCTGTACTTCCTGGAAAGACGTAGGGAAAGATGTGACTTAAGACAGGCCTTTAAGACTATTAGGGGTCTTTCCAAGAAACGGGGTCACGGGAGAGCCCTATTCTAGATAAGGGGTACAAAACACTGAGAGGGAACGGGGAAAGAATTGTGTGCGAACACGCAGACACCGGCTTGAGGAGCAAGTCGTTTGCAATACGAGTGGTAAACGGCTGGAATAAGTTACCAGAGGAATCGATCGAGGTGAGGTCAGCGCGCGAATGGAAGGGGATTCCAGACAATATATGGCCATCTGTGTTTGGGGAGGACAAATTGTGTATGGTGGATCTGAGGAGATGATCGAGAAGCCATCTGAGTAGTTGTTTCGTCCTTTGTAGAAACTGACGAGGGTTCTTCACCCTCGTGTTGTCGAAGCATGATCAGATCCAAGGAGCCCTCGGTGCAAGAACCTGGACGGTAGGGCATCTTGCCGTATAATCCTGCAATCTAAGTGAAACTGGAACTGGAACTGGCACTGGAACCACATTACGGACGCGTGTTGGTTGTCGCATGCGTTCGGTTCGTTGTTTTGCGTTCGTGATGGCGCTTTTCGTTTTCTCATAAATACACACTACTCTTAGCAAAAGCGTGTCCTCACCATGTCCAGGAGAAGAATGTAGTGACTCGTTTATGAACAGTGATGGTCAGTTCTCATACAAATTGTGGTGCTTGTATGTATGATTGATTGTACGTAATGTATATGTGCATCAGTGCTACTGTGGAATCTAAACAGTATATTTATTTGATCATTGAGGAGGTATTTTTCTGGTATCCATGGCTGTTCGTGCAAGCAAACATTACAATATCTTCGTTTTGGAAAAACTGTGGTTTCGACTTGGTTTTTGAGTGCTATTTTCCGGTGGTTTCCAGGATATAGACAAGTGCTTTTCGGTTAGTTGCCGCTAATACAGGCCACTAGTGGTTTTTGGGTGGTTTCCGAGTGGATTAGATCCGAGGCATTAAACAGCAAATATGCTTCATCCTAATTCACGTGTTTCCCTTAGTTCTATTCACCCTGAAATTGGCTTGTTGTTAGTAACCAACGGGAAAATATGCGTACGCGCAAATGCAATGAACATTTCTATTGTGTAAAATGGGGAAACTGTGCGGGATGTGACCCGTGTTTCGTGCAAACTCTTCAATTTCACGCAATCTGCCGTGGGAACGAACAAAAGGAAAGCTTTCAGTACAAAAATAAAGGGAGACTTTTGGTGATGACATCGATGAGCAATTTATATACTCTGACCGCTTCCTGGAGAAGACGCAGCGGTCAGTAAGGCGTGCCTTGCTTTTTATCGCGGAACGATAATGATATGCTCACTAGCAGTTTAATGGTACAGTAGCCTTTCGCAGTTGCAATTTCCGTACGTTATCCATAATGAGCATTGAATGCGAAGGTAAATGGATTTGCGTTCTGTCTGAGGGACGCATAAAACATTTACCTAGAAAAAACGTGGTTATTTCGTACCTTTTATTTAATCCGGCTTCATCTCCGTTGCGAGCGTTGATAAACCAACGCTAAATATGCCGGTTGGTCTTCTTTTCCGACAGTACTGAGCGCTAGAAGTGTTGCTTCCATTTCATCCATGCACTTCATCGAAACTCACTGTATTCTTTCTAACCGCCCCGGCAACTAGATTGGGCCTAAATCAGTGAAACCTACCGCTATACTCCATAGCTGTAAACATCCTTTCCGACATCCTTTCATTGACCACTGTTGTTTGCCTGAATACATGTTAATCACAGTAATTGTTGGACTTACGCAGTGGCATTTGCGTTCGTCGTGGATGAAGGCGTCATGACGGTGCTGCTGAGCACAGGCGAATTGTGTAAACGGGGATCTCTGATACAGGGAAGTATGCCTGTATTTTAAGTCACTTGCTGAAACACGCGACGCACTCCATTAGTGCATGCGGGCATGTTCATCATGTCCGACAGGGGCCTTCGGGCGACGTGCATGGGCACTGGAACGGTGGAGGGTCTGTGAAAATGAGGACGAAATATTGCACATGTCCAGTGCTGTTTCGTGTAAAGTTGCTGGGACACCTAGTACATGATATCGGGCTTGGGTCAGGTGTGGCCGTTCGTCGTTCTCGTCGGAGTCAGTTGTTGAACTTACCGGCACTCCGAAATTATATCTGAGAAATGAGCGCGGCTAACTTTTGGGATTCGGCTTCGCCCGAGGACCGTTCTAGAAGCCTTCGTTCCATGGAACATGCCTGAGTGGTATCATTCACTATCTTCTACATACATCAGCAAAAATCCGAAAGGAAACGTTTTCGCATAACATGGCGCCAGGAATTTCCAACTTGTTATCCCGGAGATGCGTCCAAACAGACTTCGAAAGGCGTAGTTCGTGTGATGCAGAGAGTGAGGATTATTTTCCCATTTTCACTTGCAACTACCCACTTCATGACTGAGTGTGTAATTTATTCGGTGGGAAGCAGCCTAGGAATGAAACCACTCAAAAGCCACTCCTAAAAGTGGTTTGTATGCTAAATGGGTTCAGAGCCTTGGCTTCGGGCAGCTGGGCGTACTGTAAGGTCACGAAAAGGGACTGACATACGTAATGCGTGTCAAGGTCGCTTATGTCTCCGAGGCATTGCTTGACCGTTGTATAGACATTGGATGATAGTGATGATGTATTAGACCATATGTTGGGTGTAGGCAGTTGACCCCTGACCGAGGTAATCTCCCCGCGTCGCTTTCGGTGAGTTCCAGATCATTGTCCACCTTTTCGTACTCTTGTTGCGCATGCTGTAAGAGGCTGGAGGAAGCAGTGCAATAATCAGGCTATAGCTTTGGCTTAGAAATAAGGAGAATTTAGCTCGCTTATGGTATCGGTTGGTGTTTCCGCCTTTCTGTTTGGGCCTGGGAGATTAGGATTGTCGCTGCTTAGGGACTTTGAGACACCACATCGGGTTCATTATGGGACTATGATGGGCAACCACGGATGACTATGGGAACGCGATTCACAAATGCTGGACAGGCGGCGGATACTGCATTACGGGGACACGGGACGGCCCTCCCGGGACCCGACCGGGCACTCCGTGCGGGATACAAAATTGGTTACCCGTTCTGTCTTTTCTGTTTAAATTTTTTCGTTCTTATCCCGTTCATTTATTTAAACCAGAATATTTCCAATCCTCCCAGTTCGGATCGTATTCTACCCTTCACCCTATAAGTGCCTGCGTCACTCGGCACCCATATTACGTCGTCTTTATCCTTTTTCCTTCAACCAGAAGAATGTCCCGTATCCGTAGAAGAACAATTATTTTTCCCTATCCCATGGAGATCCTTCTGTGAATTTGAGAGTTTTAGAAGCCGTTATCTCTGGCCATTTGTGTCCGTTTGCTAGGTGACCGCCAATATGAATTTCTCCCGGGCCAGCGGTCTACTAGCTGTCCTCTCACATTCCTGGGAGAATGCATTCAATAACCACGTAGAATCGTCCTCAGTCTCGCTGAATATCTCTAAATCCTTCGGTCGAGCTTGGCACGGTCTACTCCCGCATTTACCTTCGTTCGGGTTCCATCCAGCTCTTACCGTGAATGTAATGTCTCGGCAGTGAGGGAACCATTTCCGTCCGAGTGGGTGGGGTTCTGTCTCGACCGTTCTCCATACATGCTGGTATTCCCCGGAGTTCCATCCTTGAATCCACCCTTTTTCTTCTGTTTATTAATCATCTCCTTAAATTAACCTCCAACCCTCTTCATTGTTTTGCCGGTTATGTCGCTCTTCGTTGCGCTCCTACGGCGCTGCTCACCGAACCAGTACCAATATGGGTCATGATCGTATTGTTCTTGGCGCATCATTAGCTTCCTATCCAACACCAATCTCTGTTTGAAGTTCTGTTAACCATGCCTGCTTTAATCCTACTTCAATCCGACTTTCTGCTTCACTCAACCATCTCCTGTGTTCTCCCCAGTTAGATTTTGACTTGGTTTCTCTTCATTCCACCAAATTACCCATAAATTCTTCTTTTGGAATGTGTTAACACTTAACTCTTGTGCTGTATGCAAAGTTGGTTTTCTGTTTCGTGCCAGAGGCTTTTTTTTACATCGGCCCACCTCGTTTTATGCAGTGCTGAAAACTGCTCGGCACATGAATACTAAAGTTGTATGGATCGGAGCTTCGTCTCTTAATCGGGTTCATAGAAAAGTCTGCAGTCATTTCTCAATCGCCTGGCAGTTGATTCGCTTTTTCATTCCTCTCGCTATTATTTTGATTTCTGTTCTTTAGAACCCGCTCCATTAAATCCTCCTCCATTGAGTTCCTCGTTACTATTGATCAGTAATCCTCACGAAATCTTCATTCGCAGATGTCACACCTCTTTATTCCATTCTTTTTTGTGTCCCGTACTGGAAAACTCTAGAACATTTCCTCGTCCTCGTCCTCATCATTATCGTTCAGCAGTGTCACAACGAGACTGCACCTTGACGTGATGTGACAGCTTGCGTGCCTCCGTGATCCAACGAGCTATACAGGATGGCTTGTCTCAAGCCGAAGATCCAATCATGCCTGGAAGGTCAATGGGTAGAGGCCTGACGAAGTAGTCTCCTGGTCCTCCAAGTTGGGGGTTGGTCTGAGTTAGCAGCTCAGTCGTAAAAATGAGTGGAAGAATAATTGATGCAAGTATATGGGCTTCCACTCAGCTATACTCCGCTGCCTTTGGTTCTTGTCAGAACCAAAGGCTTTGGTTGAGAATCCTAATCGTTCTTCCGCTTAGAAACACCCGTCCATCAATCTCCATGAGTTAAATGCTTACAAATAATTCTTTGCTGCATCGGTCGTCGCGCAGGATAATCAGGACCGCGCTGCCCATTGCATCGAGCGAGGTGGGTAGTGATAAGTGTGCTGCTGCTCAGAATTCCGTCTTTTATTCAACTTGTCTCTTTTTCCTCCAACCGAATCTCTTTGTCCGCTCTGCCTACCCAAAGTGTCCCCACTGATAACACGCCCGATACTCGCGACCGTTCATTGTCAAGTAGTGTAGTAGATGGTTTTCAGTCTGTTAGCTCACATTTTCTTAAGTCTCGCCAGCCTCCGAATCTGGGTTCCTTCAATGTGCGCACTCTCATGCAGGCTGGCCAACAGGCGTGTTTGGCTCTGACAGTGGACTCACTTTCGATTGATGTCTGCTGTGTGAGTGAAACACGAATTCAAGATTCGAGTAGAGTAGAGTAATTCAACTAACTGCACCTGATTTGTCTTGAAGGTGTTTCCTGCAACCTTCAGGGGACGAAGCAGTTCAAGCTGTGGATCAAGGTAGTGTAGGAATAGTCTTAAGTGATAATGCTGGAGGGGCCCTTTTAGACTGGATCCAGGTTAACAGACGCTTGTGCGCCGTGAGACCTCAGGGATCAGTCGGCGTCCGAAAGGATAGTCTTGTTAAGCGCAGTTTATTTGTCATCTTGGCATATGCTCCAGCAGATTGCAGCACTGACATGCAAAAGGGCGAGTTTTTTTGACAAACTCGTCACTTGTTTCCAAGGTCAAAGTCTATGGTATTATGGTGATCTTAGTTCATCTTAATGGAGAGTTTGGAAACTGAGTGTATCGGAAGCCCGTTTAGGTGGGCGCTGTACTATTTCCTGCTCAGCGAACAGATAGGAGGGGATAGTCTTTTCCAATTTGGCGCGGAAATTAATGTATTCCTTTCAAGCACAAATTTCTGACACGATTCGCGTCGCGCAGTAACATGGTGCTGTAAATCGTGTGCGATAGAAATGAAGAACTCATTCTTGGTAGACTACAAAGCTTAGATCGTTGGGCTAAACACCTCGAGGATCAGTTTAGCCGGCTGCATTTAGGTCGACGTCTGTAGCTACGAATTCTTGGGAGGTGTCCGTCAACCCCCAAACCGAACTGGAAGTAATTTCAGAGGATTGACTGCTGAAAAGATGAAAAGTAGCCAGTTCCGACAAACTACCACCAAGTCTTTTCAAAGTGGATGGAAAAGCCCAAGTAAAAGCACTTACCTAATCACTCCGAGACATTTAGAAAAACGAGCCTGTTCCGTTATCTTGCAGCGAGTCACTGAGTGTACCCATCCCTCTTCAAGAAGGGCGCACGGAGTGACTGTTGCAATCATCGTGGCATTAGTTTAATTCCGATAGTTACTAAGGTGCTAGCTTTGATAATGCTGCACCGTTTGACACCGGTTCGTGAGAGCAACATCCACCAACGGTAGGCCGGATTTCCTCCATGTCGAGGTTGTATCGACTAGATATTCACTCTTCGACAGTTGCTCGAAACGCCACACATACAGCCGCCCTACGATCGTACTCTTTCCCCACTCGAGGGAGGCGTTCGACTCAGTGAATCGGACAGTCCTATTCAGTGCTCTCTACCGGAATAGTATGCCAGCAAAGTCCGTGAACCTGTTGCGAGCATTGTACTTGCATGCATGTGGTCGCGTGAGAGTATACGGAGAACTATGATGTTCATTCGAAATGACTAGCGGTGTTCGACATCGAAACCACGTCCCTCCACTCTTGTTCAACTTCTTCGTGGACCAGTTAATGGCGGACACTTAAGGGGCTCTCCGGCATGTGGTCTCTAATGTGCCGAATCGGGAGGCACTGTACTCCTTAGATTACGACGTCATGTGCCTGTTCAAATCTGTGAACCATGCGCAACGCGCACTAGACAGACTGTCGCAGTCTGTAGCTGCGTTTGAGATGTGTTTTGCACTTTCAAAATGAAAGTGATGTTACAGGACTGCACGACAGTAATCCCCAAGTTGATAATGGATGGAGAGGGACTCATGATTGTGAACCGCTTCACTTACCTCGGCAAGTGCGTGACGAAGGATGACAGTTCGGCAGTGGAGGTAAACAAGTGTATCCTTAACGCTCGAGTGGCTTGTTTTGCAATGAAGCACCTGTCGCGTCGGCCTGATAGTTCACTGAAGTTGAAAGGTCGTATGTACTGTGCCACAGTGCTCTCAGTGTGATTGCGATATGTGAAATTTGCATACCGAATATGGTAGACACCCAGAGGTTTCTCGATCATCGGTGTTTACCTATTATCACAAGTATTGAATGGACTGATCGGTTGAGCACTACGGAGGTGTGGAATCTAGTATTAAGTGTTCGTGTATCTCTGCGTATGAAGCTTAGTATACTGCATTGGTTCGGTGGTGTGCCTATGGCAAACACTCGTCCACCATACTGCGCCTTATTTTGCGTTCCTCCCACGGAATGGTAGATGCCACGTGGAAGTCAGCAGATGATATGTTAATGTGGAATAAGAAAGTGCACAGCGGACGTAGGTAAAACAGATGTCTCACTTACCCACCCTTGGGGTCCGAATGACTCGTCAACTAGCTGACTGGATACAATGAAGGATATGACAGTGAACTGTGAACAGTGGTGATCGTGTTGTCATTTTCTATAGCATCAGAATGATGGAGAGGGTGCGTTTTTAGTTAGACTGTGTTCCGTGTGTTGGTTACTGCAGCATTCTCCTCTTTTCGCGATTGTGTAGGTCAACTTTATGTCTTCATTGGTTATTCAGTTTTTACAGAAAAATGTAACTGGGCTAAAGGCCGCGATCAGTGGGCTTCCCCTGATGTTTACTACTGAAGGTTAATGATTTGGTAATGATTGGGGAACCAACTTGCATATGGAACGGCGGAGATACAGCACCACCAGTTCGGATGGGGATGGTTCATTTGCTGAGGAAACATGGCGTACATTTCGATAGCCGGATGGATCCCGGAACATTGACACTTATTGCAGCACACGTACTTTCCAAACTTCGTCAAATATATCTGAAATTTACAGCAAGACTGATTAAATTTCGCCGTGATCAACAAGTGCAACTGGTCGCGGGCGTGGCTTTAGAGCAGATACGTTGTCCATGAGCCGAAGTGAGCAGAGTCGGCGTTATCGGTCACCCAGCGAATCGTAGCTTGCAATGGGCAGATGCGGTTGTTCAAGAATCGCGTTTTCAAGAGCGTGGTGGTATGATAATTTTTGTTAGCAGAAGGGTCACCTTGTTTTTCAAAAAAGAACATTTCTGACCTTCCAGGAGGTGGAAAAGCCCTATTGATTGAGAAAAGGAACTGAATATAGCATAAAACGGGGCTACTTGTAGAGCATATTTCCAGGTCGATTGGTGGAATACCGTCTTGCCTGAGTTGCTTAGAGGCATTGGTCTTAAGCGGAACTTGATTAGTCCTTCGGGTTGTTTTTATCATGAGATCCGTGTTTGAGGACGTGAAAAGTATTACGAAGAAGTATGGCTGATAGACGGTGAAATTGGAAGTAAGCCGGGAGGTAAAAAATTGTCCTAATCAGAAAAGTCTCAGACCAGACATCCAGCGAAGTTGGAAGTCGTAGGAAAGTTTGGAAAACAAGAAGTACTCGAAGTCCTCTTTGCAGGGATTCAATCGTTGTCCTTATTTTGAAAATCTTCCATATAGTTCTCTAACTTATTGTCTTGCAGTTGATTTTCACCGTTTACTGTTCTTTTCTCTTTTGAGTAGACGGTTTAGTGAGGTAGCAGCCAAAACCGGAGAATGTTGGTGAAAGGTTAGTGGTTGCATAAACTGATAACTGAAACTGATAGTTGTTTATTTTGATCTCTCGCCAGTTCGGTTTTTCGTACTTTCCTCTCGTCTAACCTTCAACCCACTTGCCTCTTCATCGGCTTTCTAGTTCACCATTCCTCTATGAAAGCCGAGTATTTTTCCCCACAGTTTTCTTCTCACCGAACCTCTATATTTTCTCGCCTCTATCGTCTGCCGCTAGTTTAAGCACTAAGGCAGTTGCGTCTCGCCCAGTGGTCGCATGTTGCATGAAGTGTATTCAAATACGGAGAAAGCTCGTTTAACATTTACCAGTTTGAGACATCTGTGACTTCTACTTGACATACTGTTGTCGATTCAAGTCCTGGTGTACACATTAGCTAACGGCCCAGAGACATGCTCATTGTAAATGGATGCGCAAATACACCGTCGCCTTCGTATTACTGGTATGGTATGGTAGAAGAAATTTGTCAGCAACTCAGAGGCTAAGTGTAAAGTACTATATCATGCATATTTTTTAGATTTTGCATATATCTGAATGCAGACAGTGTGCCATCGGAATCACGGTGAGGGTGCCGGGCGTTCATGTTCGTCCCGGGGCTTTAGTAGAAAACAGCGCGTAGGACTTACTCAGCAGTGGCTATTTGAGACGCCGGCCATTTGGGAGCATTTTGAGAGTCGTTTGGGGCGAGTAGCGAACTCAGAGCCTGAAGCACCCACTCCCGACCATACTGAGGCATTTACAGGCGTGTAAACTACTCGACTGTAGTGTTCAATCTTTAGAATAGTCATTTAGTGAGAATAAATTAAGGTGGTTTGCTTATGTTTCGCGCGTGCCTGCAGAGTGCCTGCGTCGCCATATGCAGCACTCAGAGGCACGTAATGTTTAGAGGATGGTTGAGGTGACCAGTCAATGATGTGGAAGAGAAGTGTGAAGACCTTAACCAATTTACTGCCTCGTGTAGACTCGGCTGAACTACTTATTTGAAGTCCTGGATAGTCCCATATCCGAAGGTTAGAGATGGTAGGTGATGTAGTTCATTACCGAAGTCATTGGCATTCTTGCATTTGGGCTTTTTCCTATTCTGTATAGTTCTTCATGCCATTACCTTTGGATTAATGTTTTACTACTCCTCGTCCTTATTATCTTTGAATAGATGGCGTTATAAGGTAGCAACCACAGCCAAAGCACATTGGTACAGGTTAATGATTGTTAAAGCTGCGACTGCAACCGCCACCACTGTTTCTCTCTGTATCAATAGAAGGGTTTGTCCGACCTGGCAGTCATTGGTCAAGGACAAACTATTCGGTCTGGAGAGTATTCCACTTATCGTTACTAAAATGCTCGCGGTAAGTTAGCTCCTATTCTGCGCCGAATGTTCCATTCTTCTGTTGAACCCGAAACCTTCCCACTCCCTGGGAAAAAGCAGTAAATTCTCATTCCCAAACACGGAGACTCCTCTGCTCTTAGCAGAAGCCACCCCATTTTCCTTTCTCCCGTGCTTTCTAAATTGACGGGGTCTCTTTGACTTTATCAGTTACGTTTCTTGAAATGGAAGGGTTACTTAACGGCCATCAATATAAATTTCAGCCCCGACGTTCCAATGCCCTTTGCTTCACACTTCTGACCAACAGTACTCGATAGTTACGGAGAATCGTGCTTGATGTTGTCGGACTTATCGACAAGCTCAGTTTTCTCATCTATATTTCCTGGATGTGAAGCTTTCTGAACAACCGGGATCCAGTTGCAGCCGTTTCACATAAATGTTGGTGTTCTTTACGGTTCCGTTCTTTGGCCCACCGTTTCTGGTCTTCCTTAGTGACCTCTTATCTGTCACCTGCATCCCATTCATACTTTTACAGATGATGCCACTTCACATCATTCGCATTCTTATGGCAACTCCCGGCATGCCACTTCCAGTAGTGATTAAGACCGTTGTATCCACGTTATATATTTTAATTCTTACCTCGGACTGAGGTTTCTAGGACATCCGTTCTATCCGTCTCCGTCCAACATTATTTTTCCCTCACTTTAAACTTCAGCTCGTTCCATCTTTACCTCTCAAATTCACTCAATTGATTAGGTCTTTTCGTAGTCTTCTCATCGTATTCTTCACACATATAACTTGTCTTGTTTATCGTACTATGTGGTATACTGGTTTTCAGCTTCACATCACACTTCTTTTACATCGTTTTATCTTCTACCGTGCAAAGCCCACATTTGTTCAATACTTGAATACTGGGGTCGTGCATGGGATGGACCTTCGTCGGATTCTTTGGCGGTTCTCGACCGAGTCCAACAAAGTAGTCCGACTGGTCAGTGATTCTACCCTGAGTTCCATCTTTCTTTGAGATAACAAATCCCTAGTCCGTCTGACTGCATCCGGTAACTGTTCGTTTTCTATCTATACTATTTTGCATTTCTTTCTTCCTAATAGCTTTTCGGCAAACGGTCTTCCAGCCATCCACATCAGGTTTCCATCTTTAGGTACCATACATCTCAGTCTTATTTCTATCTCCCGACCTCGGGGATTGGAACATCTTTCCGTGTTCCGTTTTCGGTGCCACCTAAAACCTGTCTCTTTTTAAAAATTATCAACAAGCTGTTTCTTATTTGAATGTTGCTCTGTGCACTTCTACATATATGGAATATGTCTAACGACCGTGGGATTTATCTCTTTTGCTGTGAATCAGTTTGTACATCCAGAGTTGGATGTTTGCCGGCGGTGGCCAAGTGGATAGGGTCGTTGCGTTTGGACGTGAACCTCGCGGGTTCGAATCCGCCCACCGCCAGTCAACTTTCTCACTTGGCAACTCTCTGTTGGTCGCGGTCTCCTTCCTAAGAAATGATTTACATTGTTATTTCCCTCTCTTTTATTCAACTTGTCTTTTCTGTCTCCAACCCAATCTGTTTGCCCCTTCTGCCTACCCATAGTGTCCCCATTGATAACACGCCCGATACTCGCAACGGTTTATTGTCAAGTAGTGTAGTAGGTGGTTTTCAGTCTGTTAGCTCACATTTTCTCAAGCCTCGTCAGCCTCTGAATCTGGGTTCCTTCAATGTGCGCACTCTCATGCAGGCTGGCCAACAGGCGTGTTTGGCTCTGACAGTGGACTGACTCACTTTCGATTGATGTCTGCTGTGTGAGTGAAACACGAATTCAGGATTCGAGTAGAGTAATTCAGCCAACTGTGCCAAACGTCTCGTCAAGATATTTTCTTCGCACTTCAGGAGACGAAGCAGCTCAAGCTGTGGGTCAACGTGGTGTAGGAATAGTCTTAAGTGAGAAGGCTGAAGCAGCCTTCTCACTAGATTAGATCCCAGTCAACAGTCGCTTGTGTGCCATGAGACTGCAGAGATCAGTCGGTGTCCGAAAGGATAGTAGTGTTAAGCGTAGTTTATTTGTTATCTCGGCGTACGCTCCAACTGACTGCAGCACTGATATGGAGAAAGACGAATTTTATGATAACCTCGTCACTCTTGTTGGGAAGAGCAAACGCTCTGACATTGTAGTGGTAGCAGGTGACTTTAATGCACAAGTTGGCAAACTGAGTGCATCGGAGTCCTGTTTAGGTGGGCGGTGGGCTTTGCCTGCACAGCGAACAGACAACGGAGAAAGACTTCTCCAATTCTGTGCAGATAATCATTCATTCCTATCTAGTACGAATTTCCGACACAGTTCGCGTCGCACAGCGACGTGGCGTCCTAACTCGACAGGTTCACTGAGTCAGATTGACCATATCGCAGTTAGCTACCGTTGGCGCAGTTCTGTCCAGAACTGTAGATCATACTGGACCACGTACGTCGAATCGGACCATGCGTTAGTTTTAATGCGATTTTTGATGCAGCTGAATGGCCATCGACGCAGGCCACAAACCCGATTGGCTGTCAAACGTTTGTCTGATTCGGCTGTTCGCAACAGCTACGAACAGAAACTGTCCGAGGAACTAAGAACTGCGACCAGTAGCAATGCAGACGATCAGTGGGATCAAATTAAGTAGGCTACGCATTTGGCAGCGAATTTCGCCTGCGGTCCCAGATCTAGCATTCATCAAAAACACTGGATCTCGCAAGCGTCGCCAGTTCTAATGGAGCGAAAACGCGAGCTGCCTAACTGCAAGAAAATGAATAAGATGCGTCGGCAGTTGCAGCGTCAGTTGACCATAAGCCTTAGGAATGACCGCGAAAGCTGGTGGGTTAGGGTAGCCGAAGAAATGGAAGTAGCGTCCGCTTCAGGTAACAGTCAAAGACTGTTTAAGCTTATACGCGACAGCGGTGGGCGGGCGAACTTTCGGGTTTAGTGAAGTCGTGAATGCGATAAGAATGGAGAGCTCGTCCATCGACGTAGATAGGAAAGACTGGACCGATTGGGCAGGCGAGTGGGCGAGAGATCAGTTTAACTGCCATACGCTTATCGTATCTGTCCGCACCGCCTTGAAGCTGTGAATCCTTGTGACAGAGGTGATCACTGATCCCCCAAACGGGAATTGGAGTGGAAGTCGAATATTCGACCTTTCTGCACGAGGGAAAAGCTGCCGGTTCCCGACAGACACATGTCCCCCAGTTCTTTTTATCGAATTGGTGGAGGAAGTGCGTGATGAAATCACCTACCTTGCCTTTCGTGATATTTGGACACGAGGAGCGTATCCAGCTATTCGAGTGGGGTGAGTCAACTGATTGTGACCCATCTTCAAGAAGGGTTACACGGAGTGACTGCAGCGATCATCGTGGATTAGTCTAATTCCGATAGTTACAAGGTGGTTAGCTTCGATAATTGCTGCGCGTTTGACACCGATTCGCGAGAGTAATATCGCGAACAACAGGCCGTGATTTCGGCCAGCGTCGAGGTCTGCATTGACCAAATATTTCACTCTTTCGACATATACTTCGAAATTGCGCCACACGCCATCCGGGCGCCCTACGATCGTAGTCTTTCTCGGATGAAAGGGGCTTGTTCGGACTCCGTGCGATCGTCCGGCACTACTCAGTTGCTCTCCACCGTAAGGGTATGCAACGAAGTTTGTGAATCCTGTGCGCAGGCATTGTAACTCGGCCATACCTCATGGTCGCGTTAGGGTTTATACGGTGAACTGTTCACGTTCATCGAAACAACTTAGTGGCGTTCACAAGGGTGTCCCATTTCCCATTCTTGTTCAACTTCCGTTTCATGGGACGAGGTGAGGAAGATGCTCCTTTAGGAGACATCGCCGGGATTGTAGAGTCGAACTGGGGAAATGGGAAAAGCTATGCCGACCTGAGATTTACGCCAGTACGCACGTCTTTGTCGCCTGTTCGAGTTCTGCCGGGACCATGCACAACGGGCACTCAGATAGACTGTCACGAGGTTGCGTTGCTCGGTTGTGCCAATGTCTGCTTCTGACCAGCCTTCAAATGTGCAGAGTGCTGTTACGGGGACTGGTACGACAGCAGCGCCGAACTTGATACTGGGAATGGAGAGGAAATAACCAGTGGTTGGACCGATTTCACCTACCTGTGGTAGCTGAACCAATTAGAACCGGCGTGTCTAACGATGTAGCTCGGGATTGAAGGTAAGTATGCGTATATTCCAAGGGCTCGTGCAGCTTACGCTGGATTCGAAGCACAATTGCTGCGGTCGGGCATGATAGTTTCGACTGAAGGTTGAAAGGTCGTGTGTACTGTGCTGCAGTGCGTTCAGTTTAGTTGTACGGTTGCGAGACGTGGAGTATGCGTGCGGGCGATGTTCGTCGGCTAGAGGTTTTTGACCATTGATGTCTCCGTGTTATGGCTTGGATTGGATGGAGTGACCGGGTGAGTAATTAATAGGTCAGGTATAGGTACCGGCTCTCAGAATACCTTTTTTTCAGCCTATGAAACTTGGTAGACTACGCTGGTTGGTCACGTGTTGCATATGTAGAACACTCGTCTACCATATCGTGCCCTATTTTGTGTTCCTCCCAAGGAATGGAGGAAGCCATTTGGAGGTCAACAGATGACGTGACAACGTGGGATGAGAAAATGTACAGCGAACTTAGATGAAGTATGTGTCTCACGCCTTCGTGGTTGGGGTCCAGAAGACTCGTCAACCAGCCGGCTTGAGACACTGAAGAATATGGGAGTGAATCGCGAACAGTGTCGATCGTGTTGTCATTTTTCTGTGGAATCGGAAGGATTGGGAAAGTGCATTTGTACAGTTAGACTGTGTTCCGTGTGTTGGCTGCAGCAGCATCTTATCTTTTCCCACCTGTGTAGGTCCACTCCCTGTTCCCCTTGGATATTCACTCTTTTTATATAAACGTGTAACTCTGGGGAAAGGCAGCGGTCAGTGAGGCTTGCCTTGCTGTTTAACGCTGAACCATGATGATGATGATGTTAATTCATTAATAAGAAGGTAGTAAAAGGTAAAAGATTTACATATATATAATTTTGTAGCGTCAGGAGTGTGCATTGAAGCTCTTCGTCGATCAATCCGCAGGAGAATTACGGCTGTGATCCGTTGATAATTCTGTCAGTTGGGCTGAGCCAACCTTAGGAACGAGGGCAGAATGCCACCAGAATATGCCTGTGTATATATAGGAATTGTAATTAGTATATACACCTATCATTAATCACTTTTGAAGTTCCCCCGGGACGCGGACCTTATTGTACACAATTTCCCTTCCTACATCTACGCATACGGGCAGTAAAAACAATGGTTTCATTTCTCCAAAATTCCTTTAAGCGGCTTTTAGAAAAAAATTACCCCATTAGATCACTTTCTGTGAAAGTTCAGTTTCATTTAAATGGAGGTTGAATCAAGCCACCTTACACCAGGTTGGAGACGAACTTGGTGCTTCCATAACTATAGAAGACGTTTACAAGGTTGGGAATGTGAGACCGAATCATGATAGAAACTACCCTCTGCTCTTGATGAAATCTGCTTTGCATCAGGTTTTCGTTGCGTTCTTAGTGCGTAGCAACTCTTGTTGTCCATTCGATGTGTAAGTTGACATTCGTTTTTTTCAGTGTTTTATCGGATTGCTATGTTTGGTGAGGTCTCCAACGCATTGCCGGTGGACATGTGGTCATTGAGCCCCACCAGTTCAGACGCACAGGAATCGTACTATCGAGTGGATTTCAAGACGACCGATTTGAACATTCTGAGTGAAAGTCTCCAGAGGCTGGACGCAAACACTCGGGAACTGCGAAACGAACTTTCACTTCACACAGAGTTGGTGCACACCTTCGTGGCGAATCTCGGAAATTTAGTTCGCTCTGAGTTATCGGAGTCACTTAGCAACCTTTTCCGCTGTGTATCTAAGGTGGAAGACGAGATTGACTTGGTTGCCCGTCAGGTAATTCATATTAATGGTTTTATCTCAATCTCTGTATGCATGCTGTGCTAGATTGGGTTCGGCGATTGTGGAAGCTATTCATCTGGGCATTACCAGTACCAAAAGGAAAGCCATTATCCTTTGATTCCGTCCATTGGTTCTTACCGCCGCTCACGTAAGAGGCATCTAGATGTATAACACTGTTGATTAGAAAGATGGAACAGGCAGGGATTGAGCGCCTTAATCTGTAGCATGGGTTATACCAGCATTAGTAGTCTATCCCAGATTGTTGGTGCCAGAAGGAATTCTTAATCGCCATAAAATCTGACTTCCTTTATAATTTTCTCACGTGTTCGTTGTGGGTGCAGCGGAAATGGTTTTGCAACATAGGCTGGTGGATTTCTGATTTGTGGGCTGCTGACGGTGACGACCCATAAATGCAGACTGTTATGTAGTCGATTGAGTTGGGTATTGTAAGCACGTCGTAGACCCGTGGGTTGCGATTACAGTCGGTGTCCGGATATTGTAGTGTCAGGTATCAAATCGCTCAACTCTCGGTCAACACGACAATCTTCAATTTCAAACCCCTTCCAATAAATGCGCAGAAAACCGAACACGCAAGGAAGAAGACGAAAGACGACCTCTGGCTCAGCCGTGTATTTGGTGCTGGACCGAAGGCGATTATACAGTGAGCTCAGCTACTTATGTACAATTTTAGGTGACCTCACTCATTCGAGCAGTAAATTGCAGTGAGGCTCACGCGTACTGTACACCTTAGTCAAAAGTCCACTGTAGTGAATTTAAAATTGAGGGTAAAATTTCGAGATGACTTTGACCAAAAATAACATTAGATTCGAGACCTACGGCATCGATTTATGGGGGGATGGGGAGGGATTTTTCCCAACATGTTAATCGGCATCCTTCATTTTTTGATGTGGCAAAACGTACATGCCATTTAATCATATATATATATATATATATATATGTATATATATATGCGGCGTAAGTCTGTTTACATTTCTTTTGCCGTCAGCACTATGACTGAAGAGGAAAACACTCAACGAATAATAATCACTTTATACTTTGTCACACGCACTGGCTCTTTCATTCCCCGTCGCTACATCACCGGTTGTCTGTTGTGATTCACAGTTTCTTAGTAGACTTGATTCTATTCGATTTCCCAAACCAGGACAGTTGATCTAAGGGGTTCTACTCCACCTCTTTGCTTGGATTGTCTAACGCCCGAGGCAGTAAGACGGTCCAGAGGTCTCGTAATCCAAATTGCTCCGTTCATGTCTCTCGTATGTGGCTAAACATCTCAGAATCCAATTACACGCCTTCGCCACACATGGCAATGGGTATGGCTCCATATGCTTCGAACGCTGCCCTTGTCTGGTTCGAAATCAAGGCTTAGTTAAACTGATTAACAAAGACCAGTCAACTCAGAAGAGAACGCCGGGAACTTCACTTCGTCCTGGAACTTTAGTGAAAGGCAATGTGGGAATTTCTCATCGGGTGCATTCCGCGAGGCGTTTGGGACGAGAACCATTACTGATCCTGATACATCACCTTAAGTAAACTGAGGTATTTTGGGGTAAAGTTGTACTTCCGAACAATTGAACGACGGGAGAAAAGAAAATATGGTTTGACGAAATGATATTACCAGTCTCTGTTCGAAGGCACTCCAAGTTTGTCGACACAAATTTTTAGCATGATTACTGTGAATCGTATATCGGGAACGTGACAAAGTTCATGTATCCTCCGACTCCAATTCCGCCGTGACTTTTCGCAGATAGTGTGGTTCCATTGAATGTCTTTTTGATGATTTCGTCACGCCGTTATTGTTTGGGGAGGTGGGAGGGCACGCCGAAGGCCCGCATGCCGTTCCAGCCGCCCGAAGTGTCAACAACAATCTTCTCCATGCAGTTTTATATTACTATTAGCTTGCTTTTGAAGATTACAAACTTCCAATTGTGAATGATATAATTTTAATAACGCAGCGTTGTTGGTAGATGTAGTGTCACCAACGCTGTGCTATTAACATTATATCATTCACAATTAAACCTAGTAGATGGCGCACCGATTTTTCGATACACTTCTTATGTTATTTGGTCTTGATAATTACAAACTTCTTTTCTCTCCTCCCACATGGTGTAGAACTCACTGTTGCGATTGGCTTGACGGTCTTGGGTCAACCGACAATTGCGGTTCATTGTGATTCACTGTTTGACACTGTTTGTTTTTGGTTATCCTTGGTCTTTGCTTGTGCGAGCACTGGAGATATCACTTTTGAACAGCTGACTGCAGACGATCATCAGCAAGTTGTATTCTAGGTAGATCTTTTTACGGAACTATGGACATAACCCGAATCTTAGGGTCGAAGTGGACATTGTTAACGGACCAAAGAGGCTGTGCATGCTAACCGAGACACAAAGCTAAACTCTAAGTTGTGTAGGATACGCAAATAATGGATATCTTCAAGGTCTTGCCAGTCGTCACATTCAATGTGGTACGTAAATTTCCGAGACTTTAACTAACCAGGGACCTGGCTGATGGCCTCGAGTGATTGTGGATTAAGAAGTCTGGGGAAACTGTCACAGCGAGACCTGTGCCTTGACGTGGTGTGATGGGCTGCTTGCCTCCGTGACCCAACGAGCTACACGGGGTGGCTTATCTCCAGCCGAAGATCCATTCAAGCCCGGAAGGCCAATGGGTAGAGGCCTGACGAAGTAGTCTCCTGGTCCTCCTAATCAAGGGTTGATCTGGGTTAGAATCTCAGTCGGAAATGGAGTGGAAAAATAATTGATGCAAGTAGTGATATTCCGCTGCCTTGTGGTCAGGTTCTTGTCAGAACCAAAGGCTATGGTTGAGAATCTTAATCGTTCCTCTGATTACCGATTGGACTCCCTAACAGTCTTGCTCCAAAAACTTCCATGAATAGCAAAAACAGTGGTTTCCAAACTGCATCTGTCTTCGCCCAGGATAGTCTGGACCGCGCTATCCGTCGCTTCAGGCGGGGCGAACCTCTCATAATAACCATATACTGTGTCCGAAACGCGCATACGGGATCCCACTTCCATGATCACTCTTCATAGCCCGATGCAACCTCATTGTCTGTCTTCACTCTTCGCCTGTCGAGGGATTTGGCTTCGAACGCTCATGCTCATGCTGGTGTTGGGATCACTTTAAGGATGCTGGCTGAGCGTGCACTGTTAGACTGGACTCCAGTCAGCAGCCGTCTATATGTGCAGTTCGCTTGGACGGTTCTGCACTTGCCAATGATAGTCGATTGAAGCGTCGTTGTTCGTTAGTCGTATTTGTGTATGCACCAACTGATTGCTGCTCTCCTTTGGCGAGAGAGTACTCCTGCCGGGATTACCTTCAGTTACTCCATAGTGTGCGTTCAACGGACGTTGTGGTCTTTGCTGGTGATTTTAAAGCCCAAAATGTATACTTATCGGAGACGAAACAGTACATCGGAGACTGACTTTCTGACCCAGCCGATCGGACCGTCAACTGTGAGCGCCTCATCTAAGTTTATTCTGACCACAGGCTGTTTCTGCCGAACACCTATTTTTGTCATAAAAAGCGACGCCGGCTCATCTGGTGCTATCCCTGGCGCTCGCGGCGTTGAACTCACTGATCACATTACCATCGTTCACTGGTGGTTTGGGTCAATCGAGCATTGCCAATCATTTTGATCCGTGCCCATGGAATCAAATCAGACTCCGGTTCGTGCTAGCTCTCGTTTGCGCCTAGTCCGTGGTCATACAAGCATGAAGACAACAGGCCTTGTACAGTTGATGCTAGACGATGATCCCCGACTTCAGTCCCAATCGAAGCTTTCAAAGTGGCTGTCGTGTCAACAAAATGCCCAGGGACCGAGTGAATAGTGGTGACAGAACAAAGAAGGTTTGCACTCAGCGGCAGCTGCCACTCAGTACTCCTCGTCACATGAACCCCAGGAACGATGGATATCCTCGATTTCAGTTGTACTATTAGATGTTCGCAGATCCATCCCCTTGGATGCAACATGCGGTGAGGCGCGTGCATTCCTGAGATGTCAATTGACCATGAGTTTGGAAAATGGCCGTGAGTAGTGGTGAGTAGGGAAGTGTAGGGCAATGGAAAAGACTTCGGCTATCGGGAATGGTAGCAACCTTTGCCGATTGATTAGGAATGCTGGTTCACGGAAGTCGAGTGTAAACAAGTTGATTAAGGAATCCGATGGGACACTGATTCACTCTGAGGACCATGGGCTAGTATGTTGGGCAGAAGATCTTAGGGTGCAGTCTAGTTTGGTCGCCACCATAGTTGGGCTTACAGTTATGTCTGGAAGTGAAAGGTGTAATGCAGCTGGACAAAATAGGTTGTCGTCATCGTTCTTCAAGGATTGTGGCGAATTGTTGACACTGGAAGTGACGGAACTCTTGGGATCATTCTTGTGAAAGGAATAGATTCTGAAGGCCGTATGAATGAGTGAGTGTACCGATTTATAAGGAAGGTGATAGAACCTCATGCGAAGACCACAGAGAAATTAGTTTGATAACCGTCACATCCAAATTACTCGCTAGGCTTATTATCCGCCGAGTATCTGGCGTTCACGAAAAGTGTATGCATGAGAATCAAGCCGGTTTCCATCCCGGTCTTGGTTGTTTTGACCAAATTTCTACTGTGCGACATATCTTAATACATAGGCACATTCTGTAGACCCTTGACTCATGTATTCCGGGATTTGAAAGCGGCTTTTGACTCAATCGATCGTCTAGTTCTTTAGCGCTGTATTCCATCGAAGGGTATGCCAGAGGAATTCATTTCACTTATCCAAACTCTATGCGGACAGCGGAAACCAATTTCGCGCTTATGACCATGTTTCAGTCGAATTCACCACGGAAGGTGGTTTTCATCAGGGTTGTCCTCTTTTACCTTTCCTTTTTAACTTAGCCACTGAAATGGAGATAGCTCTATCCTCATGTGGGAATAGTGGCACTAATATTTACACAGACAGAAATCTGTCGGACTTGGATCATACGGACCATGTTGTGCCGCTGCGCTAAGATTCAAGTAAGCTGCATGTTCTCGATCGTCTAAATGATAGTTTAGTTATGTGCATATCAAGATTCAACGCCGGAGGGAGTGCCTCGAAAGATCGATGCGGCATGTATTGCTTCTTGTGAATTATATAATGTTAATAACGACGTTGTTGGTAGATGTACTTCGCCAACGTTTCGACCGTCGTGGGTAGTCTTTCTCAAGGCAAGTTTTACAGTCAAATAACTGAGTGAATGTTCACATGCCAACTGATGTTAAATTGTCTCCGCGTGTGTGTGACGGGTGAGAGGTTGGTTGTCTTTCACGCCTCGCGCCGCGGTAGTGGTGAGGTCAACTACCATGATGGCTTTTGGAATGTTTGTTTCTCAGTGATGATAGGACTGTGCATATCTCCGAAATCTCTTCCCCGTCGTCCCAATTGATGCATGTGGAGTGGGCGCTTATCGCCAGAGCCTCAGCATACTTACGTTCAGTCCAGATTCTGGATCCAAGTTGGAGTACTCGTGTTTTCATCATCCACATTGTGCCCGTTTGCCGTGGCATGCAGGGCGATGGCTAAATCGCGCTCAAGTTTTGATAGAGCTGCCTTTTCCGAAGGTCTGTACTTTTCTTCTGTGCTCTACCATCCGTGTTCCCAGTTGTCTGCTGGTTTGTCCAAAGTATTCTGTTGGGCACTCCTCGCAACTGATTTTGTAGATGCAATTGTCTTAGACTTGCACATCGACTTGATCTTTAGCCTTTGATAAGTGGAGCTTTAAAGTATTATCCACCCGGAAGAAAGTGTGAATATCAAAGTCACTGAGGACCTTTCTTATTGCTTTCGAAGTGCCCGATCTGTACAAAATTCTGACTGAGGCCGATTTCTTCTTCCCTTTCGTTTTCTGTGATATGCAAGCTTCCGGTTGTTTTCTTATGAGGTGTGGTGCATGGTGATTGTCTTGTAAGACGTCGTTAAAGGTCTTAGTTCCTCTTTGGGCTTGGTATCACCACTGCATAGCTTTTCAACTCTGTTGAGAGGCGAGGAAATAAGTGTCGGTTTCAAGTATTGTGGATGTGCTGAACTGAAGTCCAAATACTTATCCGAATGTTTTGGTTTTCTGTGAATGGGGATATTGAATTTTCGAGAGTCAGCCGGCAATCTAGGAAAGTGATGACTGTTGGTATCTTCTGACTCCATTGTAAACCTAATAGACCTACATTGCTTATTAAGAGCTTGAAGACAGCTATCCTTTTTGCTGACTTGATGATTGCCAATGTATCGTTGCATACCCTTACGTACAAACATGGAGAGGTGAATAGAAGTCATTAAAGCATCAGATTCAACCGAGTGTAGGAAAAAAGTTTGCTACGATGGGGGATATGGGCGTCTCCTTGGCCACATCATCCGTTTGTTTCTACAACTTGTGTTTGGATGTGAGGCAATGTTCTATACCTCTGATAATTTCTGATAGAGCTAGTACGGTTCATTCTTCTAAGGAAGAATCTGATATTAACAAAAGATGAAAATAGTTCAGATTGTCTTTAATGAATATACTTATGTATAAAGAGACCACATCAAAACTCACGGCAACTTCGTCGTTTTCTAGTTCAGGATATTTCAGCATATGGGCAAATTCGAATGCGTCATTGATATGACTTACTATTATCTTCTGACGGGGTTTTATTAGTCCATTGAAATATTTTGCCAGTTTTTACGTTCCTTATGCAGTTCAGTCTATAATTGCACGAGTGGGTACATAGGGTTTACGGTAAGCTGTTATTGGTAAGCCATGAAGTCTCCCCGGTCTGCTGGTTTTTGGCGTTAATAAGAGCCACATAGATTTCCCGAACTTTTCTTTCAAGTCTGATAGGTGCCTGTTTGCATGAGCCTTTGATTTGTTGATTGAGGCGTTCACTTTTTTCTGTTCGATTCTTTCGTTAGTTCCATCCCCTAGGTGTTCGGCGACCTTTGATACGTAATTCAATCTGTTTTGAATGACTGTAACATTTCGTTTGTTTGTGTTTGTAATTTGAATTGGTCGATGTTGTTTTAGGTTTTCCAGTGCTTTCCCTTCTTTCACTGTGAAATTTTGGGGCAACTGATTGTTGGTTCTTAAGAATAATGCATACTCTCGGTCTAGCTTTATTGACGTTTTTTTCCGTAAGTTTCGATAAAGCTTGTTCCACTGCTGGTACGATTTCTTCGATCATCAGCGGTCTTTTGTGGAGGTCGAAACTCAGCAACTGTAACTCGATGGTTGTCAACGGTCTGGTGGATAGTTTCTTCGCGATACTTTCAGTATTCATTATTGTAGGTTGTTTGAACTTTGATTTCGAGGCTTCCTCGGTAGTGTTTTGCGACATTGGTTTGAAGCATTTGCGTTTTTGTCGTGTTTGGCACGTTTTAAATGCATACAGTCGTCTTTGATCAACGACGATTCGAACTCCTTCGATAATTTCCGCTGGGAGCAAATGATTCAAACAGTCATCCGTATTTTGTATTCTGAAGCATACTGAACGCATGTTTACTGTACAGTAGTGAATACATTATAGTAAGACTGTGCACGAAGCAATCAAGGGGCTATCTCAGATCGAACGGTGAGAGTCTAAGTCACAATATAGAGTATGAAAGCACTAGAGTACTCCAACTTGGATCCAGAACCTGGACTGAACGTAAGTATGCTGAGGCTCTGGCGATAAGCGCCCACTCCACATGCATCAATTGGGACGACGGGGAAGAGATTTCGGAGATATGCACAGTCCTATCATCACTGAGAAACAAACATTCCAAAAGCCATCATGGTAGTTGACCTCACCACTACCGCGGCGCGAGGCGTGAAAGACAACCAACCTCTCACCCGTCACACACACGCGGAGACAATTTAACATCAGTTGGCATGTGAACATTCACTCAGTTATTTGACTGTAAAACTTGCCTTGAGAAAGACTACCCACGACGGTCGAAACGTTGGCGAAGTACATCTACCAACAACGTCGTTATTAACACTATATAATTCACAAAAGACATAGTTTGGTTTGTTTGTTGTGCGTTTTACCTCTTTGACATGTAAAATGGCATTGGATTACTGATTCTGCTGAAAGCCGGACCTAGTTCTTCCATTGGTGCAGCTAGATGGACAGATTTCTTTGGTTGGGTAGTCGTTTATCACTTGATCGTGTCAGATGAAGCATCTTCACGCATTCCAAATATCCGATTGGTTTTTGCTAATTTGAGGCGTCTGTGGCACTGGATTGACATCGGTTTATCGATCAAATGTTGAATAGCGGCATTGAGCTCGGTATTCCCATACAACTTCAAATTATGATCATTTGTAGCTAAAGATATATGGAAGCTTTCGGGGTTTGAACATCTTAGTTTTAGTAGTATTGGTAGAATTTGCTGAGATTTTTGTAAGTACCCCGGAAGTTACACGTAAGGTACTGGTTCTTGGGGTTCAGTCTTGAGAACAGGCACCAAATCAGAATAGGCTAAGAAAATCGGAACATGTTTTGTGTATGCTCACAGAACGACTCTCGTTGTACGCTGTTCTGCGAGGCAGGTACCGGTTAGATTAAAGTTCGAAGTGGCCAGTCGTTGGCATGGGTAAGAATTGTAAAATCCCTAACCAGTTGACTGGCTCGTGTAGATGCAGTTAGCCTACGACCTTGGGGTTCACGAGATCCTCCGAAACTAGTTGGAGACAATAAGTGATATGGGACAGTGCTGCGATTCTTGTATTCGAAACCGCTTTCCTTCCGTGTGCTTCCCCAACGTACTGCGCTGCAGTCGATCTTCCATTATTCTCCGTTCTGTTTTTGTTTGAGCAGATGATGCTGTGAGGTATCAACGAGAACCCAAGGAAGTTGGTGCAAGAGTAATGGTTGTCAAAACTGAACTGAACTGAGACTGGGGAAAAAATAGATGCTAGCTCTCTGCGCTAGGGTAACTTTTAATATCGTATTTAACATACTTATCCACTGGGTCGAGTTATGAGGTCACCAATGAATCCAACGGTTTACTGATTCACTCCCTAGATGGTTGGAAAACAATTTTGGAAGAATTCGATTGACTCGTCTACAGTCAGTCGATCTTGTGATTCTACCTGCCCATTGAGCGACACGTCTAAATATCCGTTGTCAATTTTTCCTTGACTTGTTGCAATGTTGTGGCATTAGGAAGCATTTTTCATTGATCCCGTGCTTCCATGGCTATCCCATTTGGGTGGTTGAATTATTTTCTCGCTCACAAATTCCTTTCAAAGGTGGAGCAGGAACGAAATGATCGATCTGTTCAACAAACGATAATAAACAGCCTACGGGCAACTTTAACCGAAGCTGATCGGCAGCTGGAGCAGGCATCGGCTCTTGAAAAACAGTTGCATGCCATCCAGGCATCTCGTCATGTATGTGATCAGCACCTGGTTCGTGCTCTGCATGAAACGGAAGAACCTCATCAATTAGTTGATACCAGTTTGGAAACAAAGGATAATGTAAATCTCGTCTGGCAGTCCGTTGAAGATTTGCACAGGCCTTTGTATGATACTCCCGCAAACGTTTCTGGTGATTTCCTGTCTAACCACTCGGAAGTAGCTAAACAGAAGGATTCGATTAACCCTTTCGTGATTTCACCATCAAGGGGTCAGGTAACATATGAACGCATGGGAGCGTGCATTTTGAGCACCTTTTCATTTTGTGTCGTATATCTTGCTCACCCACACAAATACTAATTGTGATATATATATATATATATATATATAATCTCCAGCTACTGTTAATGTCTCTCGCTCGTCTACAATAACTGGCGCCATGCCCCAATGACCTTTGAATATGACGCTCAAAATTTTTGTCGTTCACGTCGAGCAATGTTGCATGACATCGGCACGTTTTGCATGTGCTCATGTTTAATCGTTGGATCTAGCATGTTAGTTTGTTGTACTTTCACTAATTTATCTTTTAATGTAATTTGATTTAGATTTTCCAACTCTTTGTTTTCAGGAATTATTGGCATCGGATTACAAAATCGGAGCGAACGCAAGAGATCCTGGAGTTCCGCCCCATAGATACGTTAGACGCGAACGGTCTTCGTGCAGCCTGGATCGTTTCTCCCGATCTGATAAACGGTCCTCTGTCGTGAACTACGTGACATTCAGGAGTCATTCTGTTGACTCCTTTTTTTCTTCCCGCCAATGGAAAGTGAATACAACAAAGTTGGACTCCGTTTTCCAGTCCTGGCTTATTCAACGGATTCAGATTGAAATGAAAAAACGGCATCAGATTGAAGCCTTGTTGTTGAAAAAACAAGCAGAATTAGAACGACTGCGAGCTACTGAAATGGAGTCGCTTTCGCTAATCGGAGATGAAGTAAAACGAACAAATATAACTTCCAATGAAACTGGCGTGGATGAGGAAAAACTTCACGCGGTACACAAATACTTATTCGACTCAATACATTGTGCCCAGTTACCTGTGAAGGATCGCTCTAATTTCTTTCCTTCGCCTGTTAATCCAACCAAATTTGCGAACTGTGAAGAATACCGAAATTCGGTTATCCCGTCACGTTCACATACTCGCTCACGTCCTTTGTCCAGACACTTTTCCGAACCTGACCTGGTTATTTCTTGTCATTCGTCTGATCAATGCATGCATTTCCCCACCCATTTAGGGGTGACAGTACCTTTGAATCCGGTCGGGTACAAGTACGGGTCTAAAAGACTGTCACCGTGGTTTTCGTTTGCGCCTTCTCGGCAGTGCAAAAATTACTCAACTCTAGATAGCAGTCGGTCTAGCGCGCTTGCAAATCCAGACAACGTCATGTGCAGTCTGTTGGATTTCTTACGTCAATCAAGTAGCCTATTTATGCTATTGAAATGGCATGAAGAAAAGATACTTTCTGATTGGTCTTACAATCAATGTGATCTGTTCCTTTGTGTGCGTCGTTTTGGAGAGCATTTGGAACGTTTTCGTTCTTCCGTTTTACAAACATGGGCGACTAGGAACACTGACCCCTGTGACAGTTCAACAGATTCCCTTTTCCCACTTATTCTTTGTGACTTACTCCATCTTTCGAATAAATTTGGACCAGACACAAAAGAAGATAATGAAATGTTGTTCTCAAAACAAAATCACGTGGATTCATTTGCGGAGACAATTTCGCCTTTGGCACCCAATATGAACCGAAACGTTATCTCGTGTTTCTGGCAAGGAGTCAGTGAATTATTTCCACCGAATGATAATAGTTTTTCCCCCGTAAGTTTGCATTTCGTAACTTGATGCGTTCATCTTGTCGTTCGTGTACGTTAATCTGTAACGGACAGCTTGTGTTCTACATCAAAGTTTACCCTGTCCCACTTTCGGGTAAATCAGCTGGTCGGATATGATCTTATTTCTGACGACCGTGGAATTTATGTTTGCTACTCTAATTGGTAATGGAACTTCCCGTGCATTGTGTTACTATCCTGTTCCGCTGTGGGGATTTCATGTACAGAGATGGTTTATTCTCGTTTCCTGATTAAAATGACCAACCGCACAGCGTCATTGTTCAATTTGCGATCGAGAACCGACGTGCTCGGACCCGAGTTGGACTAACGTGAGTCGGGCACTGAGGGTACTAATCTGCCCGATGGTTCCCCCGATATTACCACGAAATGTCCTAGCGCTTTTCCGTGGCTGGTTTTTGCACTTTCACGAGCAGTTGCACCACACAGTTATCAATCCTTTTGACAAACCAGTTCCGTTGATTTTTTACGATCAGTTAAACATTAACAGTCCGTGTTCAATGGTACCACTGAAAATGCGGAACATATTTATTGTGAAACACCGTGTCGGAGTTTTTCACCATCACGGCGCTGGCCAAACGGATAAGGTCGTGGCGTTCGGACGTGGAGGTCGCGGGTTCGAATCCTCCCACCGCCGATCAACTTACCCACTTGGCAGCCCTCTGTTGGCCGCGGCCTATTTCCTGAAAAATGAGGTACATTTCTATTTCATTAATAAAGGAAGTAAAAGACAAAATATAAAAGACTCGTGATATCTAGAACGAGGAACATATTTCATTACCACGCAGCGAGTCACTCATTGTACCCATCTTCAAGAAGGGCTCATGGAGTGACTGTAGCAGTCATCGTGGCACTAGTCTAATTTCGATAGCTTCCATAATGCTTCGCCGTTTGACACCGATTCGCGAGAGTAATATCCGCGAACAACAGGCCGGATTTCCTCCACATGTGCAGGTTGCATCGACCAGATATTCACTCCTCGGCAGTTGCTCGAAACACGCCAAACACCCCGCCGCACTACGAACTTAGTCTTTCTCAACGTGAAAGGCGCGTGCGAATCAGAATTGGATAGCAGTATTCAGTACAATCTACCGGAAGAGTATGCCAGCGAAGTCCGTGAACCTGTTGCGAGCATTGTACTTGCACACATGTGGTCGCGTGAGAGTATACGGAGAACTATGAGGTTCATTCGAAATGACTGGCGGTGTTCGACATCGAAACCACGTCCCTCCACTCTTGTTCAACTTCTTCGTGGACCAGTTAATGGCGGACACTTAAGGGGCTCTCCGGCATGTGGTCTCTAATGTGCCGAGTCGGGAGGCACTGTACTCCTTAGATTACGACGTCATGTGCCTGTTCAAATCTGTGAACCATGCGCAACGCGCACTAGACAGACTCTCGCGGTCTGTAGCTGCGTTTGAGATGTATTTTGCACTTTCAAAATGAAAGTGATGTTACAGGACTGCACGACAGTAATCCCCAAATTGATAATGGATGGGGAGGAACTCATGATTGTGAACCGCTTCACTTACCTCGGCAAGTGCGTGACGAAGGATGACAGTTCGGCAGTGGAGGTAAACAAGTGTATCCTTAACGCTCGAGTGGCTTGTGTTGCAGTGAAGCACCTGTCGCATCGGCCTGATAGTTCACTGAAGTTGAACGGCCGTGTGTACTGTACAGTAGTGATTTCAGTTCTGTTGTATAGTTGCGAGACATGAAGTATGCGTGTCGGAGATCGTCGTCGCTTGGAGGTTTCCGATCACCGATGGCTACGTGGCACAGCCTGGATCAGGTGGAGTGAACGGGTAAGCAATGTGGGGATCAAGAATCTGGTATCAGGTGCTGATTCCGGGAACCTTTTACGTCCGAATATGAAGCTGGTTGGGTCACGTGTTTTGTGTGGCAGACACTCGTCACCATACCGTGTCCTATTTTGCCTTTCTCCCATCGAGTGGAGGATGACGTCGCAGCGTCAGTGAGAAAGTGTACAGCGGACTTACGCAAAGTAAATGTCTCACATCTTCGTGGTTGGGGTTCGAAAGACTCGGCAACTAGTTGGCTGAAGACACTAGACGATATGGCAATGAACCGTGAGCAGTGGCGATCGCGTTGTCATTCTCTATCGAATCAGACTGTTTAAAAGAGTGCGTTTGTACAGTTAGACCATGTTCCGTGTGTTGTTTACTGCGGCCCTCTTATCTTTTCCTGATTTTGTTGATCCACTCGTTGTTCCCCTTGAATATTGACTCTTACACAAACATGTAACTCTAGGGATAAGCCTGTAATTCGCGCGGCTTACCTTGTTTTTTTGCTGAACGATGATGATACAGTTTATTGATACTTGTGGTTGTTAGCAATTCACTGTAACATATATATATATATATTATGTATGTTTATAGGGCACAGATATGTATCCATTGATGTCACCTTGACTGGTTTTGCAACGTTTTTTAAACACTGAGATCAACGATCAAAATGCTATAGAAAGCACTTTTCTAAGTCCACCCCATATATCGCAGCTCTTATACTCCTCACCTCCATGCTATCGGTTGTCCATACTGATCCGTCGTCTGTGGGTGGATATAATGCCACCCGGTTGGCCAAACGGGACTAGGCGGTTAACGTATGAGACCCTGCCTCCGGCCTTTGACCGAATGATCTAATGCAGAAAGCGTAATGACGATTTCAAGGTTAAAGGGTCTGTTGTTGTCTGGTGATTTGCTCAGTTCATGTGGATAGGCATCCCGAAATCCTTCTACATCTCTCCGGTGCGAGTGCCAGTGGGTTTGATGTTATATGGTTTGTGCGCCGCCAATGGTCGGTTTTGGAATTGGGATTTAGCCGTATCTCTTACACTGACAATCAGTCAGCTCGGGAATTTGATTTCGTTCCCGGAATTTTTTGAAAGCACATTCACTGTGCGGATTCAGACATTATTTGGGATTCAAGGTCGTCAGAGTTAGTGGCCAACCAGGAGCCTGAGACACCCATCTCCACGTTTAACCCATAGTTTTCCTATACTTGACATGCTTAACAGATTTCTGTTGCAATATATAAACAATATACAATCTCTGTTCCAATTGGTGTTTCATTTAGGATAATATTTTGGAAACTCTTATTACTCGGTTAAATGCTATGGACCAGAAACTGCGGGAACAAATGGAACAGTGCAACGAACTCGAGGCTTTGTTGGCCGAACGAGATGCACGCATTGCTGCACAGGCGAATGAGCTAGTCGAGACTGAAGCTCATTTGGCTGCGTCTGCGGAAACAGTAGCTTCTCTTCATAAACAAATTCTGTCGAGCAATCGCAACTGGACCCACGTACTACAGCAAATCCAAAATCAAATGAACTTCAGTCCGTCGGAACCCTCTGTTGATCAGCTTCCTGCATTACCGGCCGTGTTGGATCTTGTACGCAACCTAGACGCAACCTACGCCGAATTGCAAGAATCTGAGCGATGTCGTGCACTAGCCGAACAACGCGCAACCAGTGCATTAACCACGGCTCGACGTCTGCGGTGCCAACTTCGTGACAGCCGGACTCGACCAGAGGAATCAGACACCTTGGTTGAGTTAACCGAACATACTCTGATCGACCGCGAGTCGCAAACAGACAATCTCCCTTCCACGAAATTACCGGTAGAACCTTTAAAACAAATTTCACACGAAATAGGAGTACAGAGCCTTGCTGTTGAGGAAATCGGGACGAACTGCGTACAAGGAAAGGAATCCACATCACATATCGAGGTAGAATTTGCTTTCATGTTCCCCTCTTTTTCCATAGTTTGTTGTAAGTATAGTCAAAGGCATGTGTCTCACATCCTTAGGAGGCTGCCAGTCTATCTTGATCTGCTGTATTTTCATAAGCACTGAAGTTCACTTAACGTCCTGGTCATGGTTCATTTCTGTCATTATCCAAATACTCCGACGCTGTAATGGTTTGTATTTACATTTTCCTGCAGTGAGCCGCTGTGATAGCTGACCAATATGCCTTTCGAAGAAAAATTCTATCTCCTTTTAAGAAGAGATTACAGAATTTTCACTAGGAAACAGAAAATTTCCGATAAGTGGGAAGACATTCGCTTTTGTACAACAAATACTAGTGTTGCATATATATGGCCTAGTCTGATTCAAAGACGGTTGCGCGTGTCCCTGTTGTAACGCCCAGCTTGACGACTTAGTGGAGACAAAACGATACATCGGAGGCTGATTTTCTGTTTTCACCGTTTGGACCATCAGCGATGCTCGTGTCATCCAGGTCTGTTTCGACAACAAACTATTTCTGAGGCACACCAACTTTTTCCATTGAAAGCGCCTGTCTTCGCTTTCACAGCATTGGATTCTGATCAGATTGCTGTCGGTCACCGGTGGTGTGGATCTGTTGAAGATTGTCAGTCATTCACACTCACATCCGTGAACTCACATCACGCCTTAGTTCGTGCTGGCTTTTGTTTAGACCCTGTCTGTAGTCATATCAGGACGAAAACCACGCGTCCTGCACAGCTGCTGCTAGATGATAATCCCCGACTTCACTTCCAATCGGGGCTCTTGATCTAATTATCGACACAACGAAATGTCCAGGATCTGAACGAACAGTACAGAGGGATCAAAAAAGGTTTAATTCCGACGGCAACTGCCACGCAAGATCCCAGGCCATGGGAGTCTCAGAAACGATGGATATCCTTGACTTCAGTTGCACTGCTAGATGCTCACAGATCCGTCCTTCCGGATGTCTGAGAATTGACTGTGAGGGGGAAGTAGGAAAATGAAGACAGGATTTTAGCATTAGTCGCAACCTTTGCCAACTAATTCGATCCAGAGAAGCGAGGTGATTAAGAATCCGACGGCTCACCGATTCACTGTCAACGGCGTTAGCATAGAGTGTTGGTCAGAGCACTTTACAGAACAATTTAGTTGGTCTAGTTTGACAGTAGGTCTCTCATCTATCCCTGCGAACGAAACAATTCAGGGAGTCACCAGTCCTCCATCAGAAATGGAGGTCATCAGAGAGGTAGGTTTTCTTAAACGACATAAGTCTGCTGAATCATATGTTTTATCCTTCTCATTCCTCAGGGACGGTGACGAAGAGCTAACACCAGAGTTAACAAAATTCCTGGGGTCAATCTGGCCAAGGGAACAAACTCCTACTGACTGGTGCGGATCAGTGATCGTGCCGATTTACAGGAAAGATGTCATTTCCTCTTGTGAAAATTGTAGTAGAGTCAGTTTGATAAGCACTACACGCAAACTGCCCGCGAAAGGTGTATGGATAGGAACCAATCCGTTTCCGACCCTGTCGGGGTTGTATCACCTAATCTTCACTTTGTGACAAATAGTAGAACAAATGCATGCATTCTACAAACCCACGATTACTGTCTCTGTTGATTAGAAATCGGAGTTTGATTAAGTCGACCGCACAATTCTGTGGCCTTGCCTCACTGAGAGTTGCGCCACGGAGATTCACTTCACGTATCCGGACCCAAATGGTAGAAGCCAAGTTTGTGGTTACGGCGACCTCTCATCCAAGTTCACTCCGAGAGGTGGTGTTTCTCGGCGTTGCCTTACTTCACTCTTCCTCTTTACTGATTGCCTCGTTGTATGCTGTTCTCTGTGGCTTGTAACGATTGGAGGATGGGTCGAGGTGGCCAGTCGAAGACACAGTTCAGTGTACTAGATTGTGTATTTCCTGTTTGAATTCCTCCAAGTGTTAGCTGAACACTAGGTGATAGGACTCAATTTCGCAGTCATTGACATTCTTACATTCAAAATCTTTCTTCTGTATCTTTATTCAGTTTATTATTTCGTAGTCGATTTTTCCCCATTCTTCGTTGTTTTTCAGGCTCTTAGTGGATGGTGCTTTGGGGTGGCAACCGAAGCCAGAGCACGTTGGTAGAAGAATAATGGCTGTAAGAACTCAATTGAACGATGCTCTTTTTCTAAAAAGTACAAAAGTGATTAGAAATCTCATTGGCTGGATCCCAACCAGTGTATCCACTTAATCAAGATAATGACTCAGTCTGCCAGTTATTTTATGAGCTTGATGGGTTCTCGTTGTGGACAGTCCTCTATTGTTGACTTTTTTCTAGTGGGGCAATCGATCTGTTATCTCATTCACTGCGGGGCCGGCGGCGGTGGCCTATTCCGTTAGCGTCTCTTAATCCAAATCCGCCAGATTTTCCTTTCCAAGATGCACCGCTCACCTTGATGGTAGACAGAGATTCGCTGTCTCCCGGCTCACTGTCGCATCTGATCTATTGAGGTACTGTGTGATCCAATGCCACCTTAAGTTCCATTTCCAAGGTTTCCGACTCCTCCCCCCTCTGTGGTGCGCCCCAGGGGCTGCGGAACACGCCTCCTCCGTTAAATTTACACTTTAACAATGTCTTGAAAAACTCGTTGCAGTTTGATAGCTTCAGAAGTATGTGATTTCTGGAATTAGAAACTTCGGTCATTGTTCAACCACTTTTGGTGGCAGTTGTCCCGGCGGTTCCAAAGCGGCTCTGACCATACGCTTCCAACTAAACAGATCATGTGTTCACTTCTTCAATATTCTGAAATGCTATCGCATGGTTTAGTCAAGTGTTTTGAAGTTTACCTCAGTGTATCTGTATTTAAGGTCGATAACGTGATGGGCACAGACAACATATCATATGCTGGTAATATTTTTTTAGGTGTTGAGATTTGGTTTCTCACGACCGCGCAGTACACTGGAACAGGCACACACACGGTCAAGTGTCGAGCAGGTTTCTGAATTGCGAGAAGCATTGAAAAACGCGGTTGCCCAGGTTGATCGGTTGCAAAAGTATCGTGTCACACAAAAATCCCGTTATGAACAGCTTCAGCAACGTTTTCTGCAAATGAACTCCGAATTGGATGCCACAGTGGATGTGCTCAGACATCATCAGACAAGCAGCGAAATTGAACGCCGGCGTGCAGCAGTGGAATTGGCGCAACTTCGTACTCAGCTGGCCAAAGCCAACAGTCTCTTGGATCACTACAAAATGCTTCAGACGAAATTAGGCAGTCCGTTTCCAACGCCTTCTACCGATCGTGAGTTACCTATCCTAAATGATACGACTGTTTTAATTGTTTGCGAATAATTCGATCGTTCGTGGTCCAGGATAAGCCCCATTTCGATAGAATGGTACTTATCATGTCCCAAAATGTTTCTAAGAATTTCCTCTTCAGAAGTTCATCTTGTAAACGTAATGTTTACCTCCACAATATCTGGTCCGCGTAAGAAACGGAGTGAATCAAAAAAATGATCTTGCATCTCATGCGTTATGTCGAAATATTTACTGCTTAAGAACAGTATTGTCGGTGGTATCAATATTGCGTCTACGGGCAACGCCGAATTCGATGAATACGGCTTTCCGCATAATGTTTGTATGTTCCGTCAACGATGTAATAATCCAACAATTTTTAGGCATAGATGATATAATAATGGCATTACATCCGTCTGTAGACTGTAATAAAATCAGTTAAACATGAGTGACTTTGGTTGTCATGGTAAACTCGTCTGAATAATAATATCTTAACACTTCCCCAAACTTGTTTGGAGGGTTTTATGCTAGATTATATTTAGGTTGACTATCTGGTTTGTTCGATACAAACACTTATCCCACCGAGTATTCTACCGATGGTTGCGCATATACTGAAAAAGTGAATTTTGTCGTTTGATATCCCAAATATTTGACTTTAACCGGGGTTTAATAATCATTGTTGGTCTTGAACTGAAAAAAATCACTTAATGGGGATCTTGGTTTGAACACCGTTGACTTTGTCTCAAGGACATTCAAACACGTCAGGCTAATCGCATTTGTTGTTGCCCTGACAGTGAAGTAGTGAGATAGAGACAGCGAGTTTTTTCGATACCATAATGTAGAGTAATGAACTAATTGAAAAACTCCGTTCAATTTAGATGTTCAAGTTTAAGGATACTCGGGGTCTCATAGCAAACAGGACCACCATTTACACATTATTAAGCGAATAAACTATGCTTAGCGGGTTTTTCAAGATGATTAGGCGTTGGCCACCAAAAAGATTCGAATCCCAGTTCAGCCTCTCACTCTGGTTGCGGACAGCAGCTCGCTGCCGCTCGGCTCACATTACGATACAACTTATCATAACCTTTTGAGATTCCACGGTTGCGGGTTCCCTCGATCTCTGTGTAGTGAGCCGTCGAGTTGTGGGACCTTCCTGTTTCATTACACTCGAGTGAGGTATGTCATAAAAAGTGGATACAATTGCTTATATTTCCGTTGAGATTTTACCGCAGAAGTACTTTTCTCTAATCCTGAGGTAGATTACTGTCAGTTCTCCATCCCCCTCTACTCCAATATGGAAACTTGCAGGTGTCAGCACGTTAATCCGGTGATCTGTAAATTTCATTGATGAATGCATTGCATGTGGTGACTCGTCAAACGCTGGTAAAATGAGCATTTCTGGAAGAAGGTTTCTTACTTTTTACATATCCGTCCAAATTTTTCACTGTGGCCTGTAGAAATGAGAAGATTGTAATAGGAAAAATGAACGGTGGATAAGTAATAGTTGTGTTAGTGGCACTGCCCTCCAAATTCCAAGAAACAAGATAATACATATTACCGATAAGTTTTCCAAGAGAAACTCAGTGTTGCACTCCAGCAGACTTTGGTAAACGTTAATTTGAGTAGTTTTTTCCAAAATAAAGTCGTGGGAAATCGCGTGTAGCCCTGGAATTTGCCTCATAAAAACTGTGGACCGAGCCATCATAATCTTCGTCGTTCAGCTTTAAACAGCAAAGCAAGCCTGACTAACCACTGCCTCTTCCCCGAAGTTTCAAGTTTCTGTTAAAAGAGTGAATATCCAAGGGGAACACGAAGTGGACCTACACAGGCGAGAAAAGATAAGATGCTGCTGCAGCCAACACACGAGACAGTCTAACTGTACAAACGCACGTGTTTTCACTCATTCTGATTCGATAGAAAATGACAGCACGATCGCCACTGTTCACGGTTCACTGCCATATCCTTCAGTGCATCCAGCCAGCAAGTCGACGAGTCTTTCGGACCCCAACCACGAAGACGAAGACGTGAGACACCTACTTGACCTAACTTCGCTGTACATTTTCTCATCCCATGTTGCCACGTCATCTGTTGGCCTCCACAAAGCTTCTTCCATTCCTTAGGAGGAACACAGAATAGGGCACGATATGGTAGACGAGTGTTCGTCATACGCAACACGTGACCCGACACCAACCAGCGTAGTCTACTAAGTTTCATACGCTGAAACAAGCTATTCTCAAAAGTGGCACCCAATACCAGATTTCTAACCTCAATATTACTCACCCCATCACTCCATCCAATCCTAGCCATACTACGTAAACATCGGTTGTCGAGAACCTCCAACCGACGAACATCGCCCACACGCATGCTCCACGTCTCGCAACCGTACAACAGAACTGAACGCACTGCAGCACAGTCCACACCACCTTTCAACTTCAGTGAAATATCCGGCGGACGCCACAAGTGCTTCAGTCCGGCCAATTGGACGCAGCACCTGGTATTCCCAGCCGGTCACCCATGCAAATACTAACCGGGCCCGACGTTGCTTAAGTTCGTTGATCGGACGAGAACCGGTGTTTCCAACGTGGTATGGTCGTGTCATGTGGACCGAGTAGTTGACCAAGACGTGTTTAATGTCTTGGGGTGACAACCGAATTAGCTATTTGTACGGTGAATGTTAACGCGGAAATTCTAAGACGTTTTGGCGTACTAAATGAAAATTTTATACTCGAGTTGCTAGACGGAGCAAAAAAGCAAAAGAAACACTGTAGGACCATAGGGGAACAATCAATTATCTGTGTTTCATCGGTGCTGTATTTCCAACAATACACGCATGAATTTGTTGTGAATGGATCCTACTTTTTTCACTCTAGTGGACACATGCAGCATCATGGTTGGAATATGCACATTGTGGGTGAAATGGAAAATCGATTTAGCGCGTCCGCTCATCTGTCACAACGAGACTGCATCTTGACATGACATGACGCCTTCCGTGCCTCCATGACCCAACGAGCCACACAGACTGGTTTGTCTCAAGCCGAAGATCCAATCAAGCCTGCAAGGTCAGTGGGTATAGGCCTGACGAAGTAGTCTCCTGGTCCTCCCAATCAAGGGTTGATTTTAGTTAGCAGCTCATTCGGAAAAGGGGTGGAAGACTAATTGATCCAAGTAGATGGGCATCCACCCAGTGATGCCCCGATGCCTTGCGGTCAGGTTCTTGTCAGAACCAAAGGCTTTGGTTGAGAACCCTAATCGTTCTTTTGCTTAATGGCAGCACTTGTCCATCAATCTTCATGATTTACACAGCTACAATTAATTCCATACTGCATCGGTCGTCTCGTAGGATATTCAGGACTGCGCTGTCCATTGCATCGAGCGCGGGGAGTAATGATAAGAATGCTGCGGCTCAGAGTTCCACCTGTTTCATTCAACGTGTCTCACCTGTTCCCAACTCAATTTCGTGGCAGCGGATTTCGCCTGTGGTCCTAGTTCTAGCGTTTACCAAAGGCACTGGACCTCGCAACGTTCGCTGGGTCTAATGGAACAAAAGCGACTGCTCTACAACTGAAAGGAGGCGAATAAGATGCGTCGACAGTTGCAGCGTCAGTTAACGGTAAGTCCTAAGAATGACCTTGAAAACTGGTGGTTTAAGGTAACCGAAGAGATACAAGTAGCGGCCACTTCAGGTAACAGTCAAAGACTGCTTAAGTTTATGCGTGCCACCGTTGGGTGGCGAACTTCGGTTAATGAAGTCGTGTGCGGTCGGAATGGAGAGCTCATCCATAGTAGACAACGAAGGCTGAACCGTTAGGCTGAGCACTACAAGGATCAGTTTAGCTGTCCGCTCGCTAACGTATTTAGACCGACGTCTGTAGCTGTGAATCCTTGGTGAGGTGTCTGTCGACCCCTCAACGGAATTGGAAGTAGAGTCGAATATTCGGCTTCTAAAGAGGGAAAAAGCAGCCGGTCTCAGCGAACGTCCTCCAGTTCTTTTCAAACTGGGGGAGAAGCTCTGATAAAATCACTTACCTCCTAGCTTCGTGATATTTGGAACAAGGAGTAGTTGTCTCATCTCTTCGAGGGTGGGATCCGAAAGATCGGAGACACTGAAGGATATGGATGTGAACCGTAACAGTAGCATTGTCATTTTCTATCGAATCAGAATGATTGAAAGAGTGCGTTTGTACAGTTAGACTGTGTTCTGTGTGTTGGTTACTGCAGCATTCTTATCTTTTCCCGATTGTGTAGGTCCACTCCATGTTTCCTTTGGATACTTAATCTTTTTATAGAAACATGTAACCTTGGGGAAAAGTTCGTCTTTCCTTACTGTTTAACGCTGAACTGATTATGATCATGAAATGTGCCCATTCATCTAATAACAATAAATTTTACGGTTCATTGTTGTAAAGCCTCTTCGCTTCGCGCCGACTGACAGCAATTGGAGTGTAAATATATTTTTCTTTATGCTTTTACTTTTCGGAGCAGAAAAGGTATATGTAGCCCCTGTAGTTTTATATAGATATAAATGTATATATATAATTATAAATGGTTTATCCATGAGTGAACGGAATTTCCCGGAATCACAGGGCCGATGTTGCGTTTATGGCCGCGTTAATTTTCGTGGCCGAGTCCGAGTGAAAATCACGCGTGACACACGGAATTTGACTGCCTTATCTGTCTTTAGACAGTGATTCATTGCGAAATCTATTTCGATGGCTCTTCGTTTGATCTCGGAAAGAAGTTGTTTACTGATTTTTTTCTCTAAATTCCGCTGAATTTCATCAGTGGAATCTATTTCGGAACGGTTAGGAACAATTCAGACAGGAGAAGAATATGCGCGAATAACTTGTTTTCTTCTGTTGTATTTGTTACGCAATCGTGATGAGTAACCTTTGGGTTTGCAATATATCTTTTCTATTCGGCGACCTATTCGCCGAACTCATTTTCACGGTGCTCACACGTTTGTTCTTGACCGTCCGTTGACTTAAAGGTTGTGTTTGTGATCATAGATAGCATTTTGCAATTGACTTCATTTGTTTACAGGTTTTATGGTTTCTCAGGCAGTTTTGGTTGCTGAACTTGGTGCTTTAGTTACTGTAAATTTGCGAAAGTTGTTGTTCGAAACTTACCGATTTCGTAATAATAATAATCATCGTTCAGCATTACACAATAGGTCAAGCCCCACTGACGATGCGGGTATCATCGTTGTCCCGAGAGTTTATCGATCTTAGTGCGTACACGCTCGCGGGCGTTTGTGTGCTAGGGTATACATATGTCCGGTGGTGCACAACCTCTTTGTGGCTTACGTTGTAGTGTGCTTGTTTAATTTGACCCGAGTGTTAGTTATTATTATCCGACGCTTGTTTTCTATCTTCACCGCATACCGTCTAGAGACTGGAGAACGTTCCATTTCATCAGGATCTTTACCTGTTGGAAAGAATCGACCCGACCTTCTCCCTTCTTGCTCCGCGGATGATTTAGCTCTGCAGCTCAGCGTGACCCGGAATGAACTGTCCCAGTTGAAATCAGATATGACCGAGCAGAAAGCCACGGCGGACCGAGAGGCCACAAACTTGCGTGGCCAGTTGGCTGAAGCTACTGCTGATGTACGGTCTCTCCGGCTTCAGCTAAACCGTTTACAATCCGTTGGCTCGACCAGCCGTGCTGGGATGCCCTCTTCGGGTGGAGAGTTTGAACCCATGAGTTGTTCAAACTGTCAGAAATTGCAGCGACTGTTGGATCTTTTGCAAGCAAAATATCGCCTTGATGCGGACACCGCATTCTCGTCCACAGGAGCTTGTGTCGCACATGATCCGTCAGAGAATATCCTACTGCGCGCTAAATGCGATCACTCTTGTCAGGCTGATTTTAATACCGAAGAGGTTATTCGCATTGATCTGGGCAATTCCAGCGGCAGTGAGTTTTCTTCTGAGAGTCAGTTGGAACGACGGCAAAAGGAACTAAACGAGTTTGAAAAAACTTTGCGTGACAAAGACTTGGAACTACAAAAAGAGAACGGTCGCCTCAGCTTTGAGGCTGATCGACTTAAACGGAAACAAGACTCCATTTCGTACAGGGAATCCAAGCTTCAAGAAGATATAGAGCTGCACGAGTCACAGATCGAGTCTCAGCGTGTAGAATTGCAGAACGATATGCTTCAACTCAGTCGTGAACGCACCGCTTTGGCACATGAACGTCAGGCGCTAGAGTCGGAGCGTGCACATTTGCATGTTTCGCAGATGGAACTTCAACAGAAACGGCGAGAAGCGGAATTGTTGATCGAACTGGCTACAAAACAACATACGGCCGCATTACAAGATTCCAAGAATTCTTTATGTCAGAAAGGACTCCATACAGCAGAATTTTCGGACATGCCAGTAGCTGTTCATCAACGAAGCACATCTCCCCCAAACATGGAATCCAGTGAAGCACACTCACAACTTTTACAAAATAGCGGAAAAAGTTTGAGTGCTCCCCAATCTCTGGGTAAGTTTAGCGGTTTTTCTTCTATATTACAGTGGTCTTATTTTTAATACTTTCTTTTCTACAGTCAGTTTGTGCTACTAGTGATTTCTGACAAGAATAAAACAGCTGCAAAACAGTTCCGTGACTCTTGGCATTGCTCTGAGAGCTGACACTCAATGATGAATAATTCTGTAATTTTTCCAGCTTGTGATACAGGACACATTCGTATTCATCAGTAAAGACTGTGATATCAAGGAGAACAGATGGCATTGATGGTAAGATCTGAAGTGGATGTCCAAATCAGCTATCATGGCATCAGTCCTTCTATCGTTAGTGAGAATGGATTGCTGTCCATCGGTAACGTTGATCCATGATGTTCTCTAGACACTGTATCTCACACTTGATAGTAATTCATGTCGTTCGCTTTTGCTCTGGTTCGAGGTCTGTATGTCTAGCACTGCTGCAGTATACCGTAGATTCTGTATCTCTCAGTACATCAGATATTTGAGCGACCGCTTCACAACACACCGAGGTCGACACATTTGGGCACATTTCATAGTGGGGACTAACATGAGGTATTGTTCACCTCTTTTAAATTTCTTCGCCTCATCGGCTCTCTGTCGTCGTTCGTGGTTCTTCTGAAGGGTGTTATACCACCCAACTGTCCAGTACGGAATATTCGTATGTTGTTCGAGGATGCTCCCCTCTAGCCTTTGATCAGTCAGACATGATCTTTCAAGCGACATCGTCGTTCTAGGTGAGATGAAGGTTTGACTATCTCACAGACCTCTTCTGGAAAATCTTGTTGGTTTATTGGGACAGTGGCCCCATACAGTTGACAGGCCACTCTCGCCATGTCATAATGCCACCAGCTTGCTCTTGAGATACTTTTTAAGGAGAACGTTTGCCGTCAGCACTTCGGTCTCTTGTCAGCGACCGCCTGGACTTATCCGCGACTAACCGTCAGAACGGTGGTCGTTCTTCCATTCGCAATCCAGAGATGCTTCGGCTAAAATTCAGGATAAAATAGCTGTATGATGTTCCCATTGTCTCTTAGTGGCGAGTTGAGCGTTGATGTTGGATGATGCATGATTTCGTTTAGCCTGAGATTTTCACTGTAACTGGTGGATTCGTTCATGCATAGGTTGCTAATCTTTTTTGCAATTGAACTAAAACCCAACTAATTATAATCGTTGCTAGGTCTTTGCTGCCACGCTATACAGTTAAAACCAACCAGTTAAAGTCATTCTGGCTTTCACTTTTCTCTACTTCCTGATAGCGACGTCAGACAAACTTGAACAATCAGCCGCACTTCTCTTGGGCTGGTTAGAGAAATCCCTGCGTCATTTGGATGCAAAATTGTTATTTGAACAATCCGGTCGATTTGATGTAGATCCAGATGTGGTTGTTTCTCGTCTCTTGGAATTCCTCAAGTCAGAAATGCACAGAATGCACGCTCAACGGAGCAAGAACTGTGAAACCTTGCCCGAAACGACTGTTGCAGCCGAGGATACTCATTCAGTATCAGTTCGGCGCACAGTGGTACAGTGTCCTGTGAGCGAGGCCGACGCCAAGACGGAACAGTTGCTGAAGCGACTTCACGCGGCCGAAAAAGAAGCACAAGAAGCCACGGAACAACTGAAAGCAAGTAATACTGAATTTCTTAACCTTCGGGAACGTATTTCATATGCCATGGTGGAACGGGCTCACTTAAAGGCTACCGTGGATGGCCTTGATGAAGAGGTACGTTCCAAATCAATCGGACTACTATGTTTATTATGATGTGTTCTTTTTTATGAAGGTCGTTTATAATTGGGCTTTTTCATCTTTGGAAAGTTGCTCAGATTGTCGGCTGCATAAAGTGTTTCTAGCATTTTAAAAGTTTTTTATGACGCGTTGCATGCGCGAGAGTGGTGTAAGGTACGTGCCCCATAGCCACTAGGCCCCATTGCATGTTGTGGGAGGAGACCGGCAACCTTGATCCTGAGACTTGGAGTGCCATTGAACTACTTGAGGTTTCATTGGGTCACAGATGGTAACGAACCAGATGACACCGAGTTGCCGTCTACCACCAGTGAGCGGCGGATCTGGGTTTCGAACTTCTGATTCTTTTGGTGACAGACGCTTAATCCACTTGACCACCTCCAGTCAAATTCGTCTCATGCGATCATGCGGGCGGTCTACATGTTCAACTGTCGGAAACTTCCATCTCCTGTAGCAGTAAATTTTGTTGCTTCAAGGTCATTTTTCTGACTGGACAAAAATTGGTTATCTTCTTGAACTCAGTGTTACGTGTAGGATTTTCATTTCTTTTATGCATATAAATTGATATTCTCATATGCTGTACTTGTGAATCTGACCGTGCCGAACTAGCTTGGCTTGAACAATTTCTTCTCCTGACTAATACAGTTTAGTTGCTAAGGTCTTGCCCTGGAATGTTGCAGTGTACATTTTCAATGAATTACTGTTAAAATGTTTGGGCTAAATGTTAGTATCTATATCATCTGCAAAATGATCGTTCCAGGGAGTCGTGAAACGTCTACTGACCACTAAGTGTATAGTGTATTTAAATGACCTTCAATCAGTTCGGAGATTTCCTGGAAATCGCCGCATTCATTCTCTTTAAAGATTACTGGTGCGTTCTCTTCGATCTCATAATAGTCTGGAAGTAGTTAAACTGATGTCCGAATAATTTAGTAAAGCCGGTCATGCGATCAGTGCTTGAGATAGTTTTAAGCTCATACCTCAGCATGGTCGGGGTGAGTACCTCAGGCTCTGGGTTCACTACTCGCTCTAAACGCCTCTAGAAATGCTCCCAAGTGACCGGCGTCTCAAATAACCTCTGCTGAGTAAGTCCTGCTTGCTGCCTTCTTGTGACGGAAGTCTTCCTAAGAATGCCCCAGGACGAAAATGAATACTCGACACCCTCCACTGGGTTGACTGGTCACTGATAATCAGACCGGGAGAGTTAGCTAAACTCTGATTCCGAACCAACCACAGGCGCCGTACGAAGCACGCGGCTGTGATCTCAGGCGTCCCTGGTGAAAGGGTGTACTGGGTACCCAGGATGTCTGGCCCCATCCGAAGGTCGCACGGACTGAACAATCAGTCACCGGTTACCAGTGACTTGCTTCACTCTCAGATCGTCCTGATGCCTTGTGGGTTAGACCATTTGGTTGAAGCGTCGGGGTAGGTTCGTCTAACCCAACCCTCTCCTTCAGTATGGATAATACCGAGCCCATAGGGGACCCATGGATCCCGATAGATGGCCGATGCTGTGGAGATAGAGAATGGAAGAACTAGTGTATCATGAACTTTACGCAGTTTCTTTTTCTTTCTTCTTTTTCGCTTATTGTTTCCGTCCTTCGCCGTGATTCCGATGGCACAATCTGTATTCAGATTTATGCAAAATAAATAAGTAAATTGATTTTGTGATTGTAGTCTTTAGTTTCCGGCTTTCAGCCAAGGTGATAAGATGAGGACTTAAGCTTACCACGTTTGTTTGCCGTGTTGATGGAACTGGACGACCTAGGCCAACCGATTTCTAATCGATCGACGTGGCAAACAAACGCTATGAGCTGTCTTCATTTTGTATGACGTAACTTCGGTTTGGATTTTAACTCGACTTTGTTCGTGCAAGAGGACTGTTCGCAGCATCCAACGGTCGTTGGTATGGGACTCCGTCGAACAATTCGCATGCGATAGCAATTGAATCAATCATGTAATTAGCACGGTTGGTTTTCTAGTCTCTCTTCTTAATTGGTTCAAACAGGGAATTCACAGCACAGTAAAAGCTAAATGTTCGTATCACACGCCATCAGATACGAAGGTATGGATCCGGTCGTCTAAATATCCGTATTCAATCGATCAGATCTAGAATTTTCAGATTTCGTAGTTCAGTTTTCCTATGTGAACATTCCACAGAGTCCAAATCACTTTGATTGATGGATCGCATTGAAAACTTGTCCAGATCATTTAGAATGCTTGGCGCTTTGTTTTGCCAAATTGCAGCTTACTAATTGGACAGTTGATTTTAAACAGCAGGAATATTGAAAAGTTACAGGTACTGTCATAGCAATATTGCCACCTTGACGTCCGGCTCGTTACCATAGCTGATTTGCTGTGACCTTATTTGATTCTGTCGCATTCCGCGTTCCAAGGCGAACTTTGTACCTTCCCTCCCCGTGAAGTCGGCCCCAGTGGCTATAGGACATGTCCATTCTACCATACTTGTGCTTCAAGGATGTCACTAAAAATGTACCTATTTGTGTCTTTTAGATAGCATGCAGTAAGCTGATTCATGGACGTTCAATATTTCCCTCTTTTATAGCATCAATTGTCAACAACAGACTAGAAGTACTGTTCACATTTTTTTGGGATTCACTCTCCTCGAATCATTTTGCGCTCTCTTTGATAATCGGAAGTCATTAGATCACGAATGAGTACATCTACATTTGCGTGCCCATCTCCATGACTGCTCTACGATCGTATCCAAGTCAATCACACTCTGTTCTTTTCCGAGCGTTGCTCGTATCAAAGTCAATCGTGTTTTGTCCGTCAAGTCCTTTGTGCATAAACGCTCCCCGGCGCACGTATCGAAATATGCCTTGTCAGATTTTTTGGTAGAGCAGTCCTCCGTAATACCTTTCATCACTCAAGTTTTATGTTAACTGTCTTTTAGGTCACTCGGCTTCGTAGTAGCCTGTATGAACGGACACAACAGTTGGGCGCGTGTCAAATAGAATTGGCTCGTTACACAGGCTGTGTTAGTATTCCGATGCCCTCGGATTGGCTCAGCACTGTCAAAGAAACTTCGGTGTCCGTTGATAACCCTAATCTAAAGTAAGGATTTTATTTAATACCGTTTTTTTTGTATTTCGTCATTAAAAAACATTTCGTCCCACGTTTCCCGATCCACTTTTAGAAAGAGACAACAAACATGACTGAAATGCGAAGTGGTTCATAGCCGCGAGGTTCAAATAGGATAGCCTAGTAGTAGACCGGGTGAAACGGAGTGGGTATCGGTTGCTCACAAATCGTTGTACGGCAGCGTTGTTCGGACATGATTATCTTTGTAGTTGTAGACTCTGAATTACTCCACTCCCGTCTTCATCCGGGTGCATGATAGTGCTAATTGAATTGATTCGACATCGTTCAGACGACAGGCGAGCAAAAGTGACCTTTTTGAGTCTGTTGCCATATAGTAGTCAACGACGAAAGATCCTATTCAAGTTGTTAGTTGTCTTGTGTTTTTCATTTGACGAAGTACGGTTGTGTGGTTGTTTATGTAGAACAGAATAGGACTAAAAATTAGCTGTTCGTAGATTTTTCCTCAACGGACCGTTTTGATACAATCACTTGTGCCTATTCGTCACTGATTTGCACGGCCACGGGCCGCTAGCGCACAACAATCGAATTATTTCCTGAAAACATTCAATTTCCCACTAGTAACGCAGTAAATTGCATTAAGCGAAACTTTTCACATCAAATGTTGACTGACTTCATACCATATTTCGAAATAGATTCGCTCCTGTCTTCACCCAGCCAGTGAATAAAGCCTTTTGATTGCTATATCCTATCTGAAATTTGGACAGAGAAGCATACAACCGAATCTTTAGTCACTGCTGGCGATGCTAAAATCCAAGTGCAGTTTGGTTCTGTTTTTCCTTACCCTTTGTATTTTTTGCTTATAATATGTGCTGCATTTTCCGGTATTGAATGAATGTTCTGTTATTCTCCCTGTGACTGCCTAAAGTCCTGGATTACATATTGCTAATCCCGAGGCGACAGTCATTACCTTGGATCCGGTATCGGCGGAGTCTTCATGTCTTTCAGTGGCACTGCAGAACTTTCGCATTTGGAGTTACCAATGTTTGGGTAAGCAACAGTCAGCGGATTCAGTTTGGTCATCCTTCACAGCATTCCTTTTCACTAAATCTGTTAGTTTTCAAACAGTTGGCATTAGTGTGCCAAGTAGATGAAGACTACTACGCCGCCGAATTAAAATGGGATCGGGAGCGGAGTTTCGATGTCTCTCGCAACTTCTGTCATTTTTACCGAGTAGTCACAAATTTATATGGTCTTTGTGATTTTAAAATGGATAAAGTCCCAGTCATTAAGGATGTCAAACAGCATATTTTTGAAACATTGCAACGTTTTTGGCAATGCTAGCAAGAACTTTCAAAACATTTAGCTTCCTGCCTCAAATTTTCTTTGAAATTCAGTGGGCACTAAATCACAAGTGAATAGTTCGTTATCGAGCGGTTTAAAGTGCATTCTGGTGACAATTCTTGGTGGTTGTTAATGTCATATTTCTGTGTAATAGTCATCGCCGGAAATTTGAGGTTCGTCCTATAAGCACTCAAGAACAGTGAGCTTTTATTTGAAAGAAAATCAAGCATTTGATGTCGCTGATGCCATCCTTAGAACACTCAAGTGATGCTTGTGGATTTATGAGCAAACGGTTCTTGTTGGCAAATAGACATGACATTTAATGGGTATAAGAAGAGTCAGGCACGAATTAATCGTCCGTTTGTCCTTCTTTTTGATCCCCCATTACTTTACTCCGCTTCTCAAACTTTGGGTTCCCCCGATAACTGCCACAAATTTTGCACTAGTTACAGTGTCTTTAATTGGAGCCTATACCACATTATTACATCATTAGGCCAGATGGACCTGCGGTCTTATTCTCGATGTGATGAAATCCCTCCTATAAAATACTGCAAGCTATGCACTCATCATCAAAACTAACCAGAACCAAAATGTAATGTACACGAACTTGAATTTGTGTTTAAAATGGGATCGTATATTTCCCGAATTACATGCTGAATGCCTGCTCCTCCTGGAGTAATATTTGAAGCATTACACACTTATTCACATTTATTTGGTATATGCCCCTGCTGTATTGTCGGCAAGAAGTTTTGGGCCAAGTTTTAAATTGGTATAATAAACAAAATCAACCTCGGTGAAGTTTGCTGGGTTTTTATACTCCAGACTATAATTTCGTTGAATTTTTGTAAAACATCGTAAAAATGATGGTCTTATTTACCCCGGTTCATTGCACCGTTGGTTATAATCTGGCTGCCAACTGAAACACTAGAACAACGTGAGAAATCATTATTTCGACTGAAAAAACGGGTGCGAAATTGTCTTTTTTCTTATTTGATTCATTAGGGACATGAGTGGGATGATAAGTCCAACGTGCACGTCCTAATATCAGAACACAACGTTGTCGGTTGTGTAACAACAACGCTGTTGAATCTAGCACATCTGGTTGATTTTCGATACTGTGAATTCAGTTCGGACCGAACACACTAGATGATAAGTTCATTTAAAAATCACACGGTGATTCAGCGAACCATACTGCTGAAAACAGGAATACCTTTTTACTTTTGTGACTGTATCAGTCTCTGTGATCATAACCTAGAAGAAATCTGCAAGACCTCGACAAGTGCATCTTATTTACACATTTCGAAAAGTCTTCATTTTCTGTGCTCACTTGACCTTACCTTGGTGACCAAGATCACGCGCATTCAACCACTCTTGGTTAGACCTACAACACACGCGCAAAATATATATATATATAGTTGCCGTTTACCACCGAAGTGTCCAGAAAATATGGATTTTCGGTTTCTTAACCTTTTCAGCAATGGAATAGGCTTAACCCATCTGGCCATTCCGGTCAGAACAGGATTGACGTGAAGGAACAAAGTGCGACACGGTGACCTAACTTTTAGCCGTCAATTTCATCTGGAATTTTCGTCGTGCCTGTTTTCGGTTAAGATTGGGACCTCTGAACCTTGTTCTCGGTCGATTCTATCACCGTTTCGGTGTTATCAGCTTAAATTAGCTTTGTATATATGCACCGCAGACGGTCGATTCCAGACTAACATGCTTAGAACACTGACCAGTACGTGGTGCAGATTCCGATCTCTGCTGCAGTGATTTTCAACATTCTGATGACATCGATTTTGGAAATACTTTGTTGCTTGTCACACGAATATGTTAGCCCAGACGAATTAATGAACTGTATCCTCTATTAAGATCACAGAAGAACTGATCGATCAAGAGTTCCTCGATTGTACTGTTGATACCGTAGCATTCTACCCAAGTCTCAGAATTGCTTTTTAATTCTGTTCATCAATAAAAACGACAAAAGAATCCAATAAAATATTGCAAGGGTTTTTGCCTTCGCTTTGCGCACAATGATCTGCCACTGTCTGTCACACACACTCATGTCTGAAACCTGAGCGCGGTAAGAATATGTCCGGTTGAAGTCATGATTGCTGACCAATGTTCGCGTGAAAAGATCGATCCATTGAGTTCCGCAGATGACAGTGGACTCGTTATAGGGACACAATTCGAATGTTGTTTCAAAATAATATATTGCTTTCTGTGACTCGAAATGAATTTCCTCGTGCAGAGTGAATCATAGCCGAAGTATTTTTTCTTTTTGTGCACGTAGTTTTTGTTTCATAGTGCCCTAACTCTAACCTAAATTCACAAAAGACTCCAAATCCCAAATTACGTTGACATTTCCAAATGATGAAATACGTCTAATCAGTGGTATGTACAATCTAACTGCCTCTACTGTTTACTTTAACATCGCTGTGCGGTTATTCAACCGATTTCAATCGGTTTCTTGTAACCTTCCGTTGGTCTGGAATAAGAATATCACAAGCTTTTTTATATATTCTATGTGCTTTACTCTGTCAATTCCCCGTCTCTTTTATCTCCGTACTCCGCAGATCGTATTCGCTATCGGGTTATGGGACGTTCTGCTCCAGGCCAAATTTTGCTGCAGTTCGTCAACGCGATCTCATTATCCCGTTTCCGGCTCCATTCACAACCTCGACCTCGTCTTATTTTTGGATTCCTGATCTATCTCTTATTTGTGCATTTTTTGTTGCTGCGATACTGGTTAGCCTAGTCCGTGCAATTCTGTTTTACTCTTTTCATGCTGTGCCTTATCGGTGTGTTGGATGCGTCCCACCTTTCACACTGGCTGCTCTGTGATCTCGATTCGGCTTCGAAGTGTACCGCTTGTCGGAGAAATACTTTACTACCTGATATCTTATTTTCAACATTTCCTCGTTCTGTCCGTGACTGTACGTTATTTGAATCAATATATGCTCATGATTTCTTCGTTGTGAAATCTGACTCGTTTTTTCTGCCCACCTGAGATTCACTGTGTGATACCCCATGCTGCTGCTAGTTTGGTCTCATGTTGGTTCAGTTCGGTTTTAACTTCTTTGATAATTATTGATCCGTGTGCTCTGGTTTTAACTTTTCTTACAGAGCTGGTTGTTCGGAAGCGATATCAGCGAGTAACAGGGAATAAAGAAACTTTTGTTAAACTTAAGTCAGTTAAATAAATGGAAACAGATCTCGAATTCTATTCTGCAGCTGACTGCGAAGTTTAACCAGATCATCTCATATCTTCAAATACCAAATTGGGTATTTTGTGACCTCCATCCCGAGAGCCTGGTAATAGTAATAAGAATCCTTCAGCGATAAACAGCAAGGCAGCACCCATTGACCGCTAGCCTTCCCCAGTTACAAGTTTCTGTAAAAAGAGTGAGTATCCAAAGGAAACATGGAGTGGACCTACACAATCAGGAAAAGGTAAGAATGCTGCAGTAACCAACACACGAAACAGTCTAACTATACCAACGCACGTGTTTTCAATCATTCCGACTCAATAGAAAATGACAGCACGATCGCCACTGTTCGTGGTTCACAGCCATATCCTTCAAAGTCTCCAGCCAGCTAGTTGATGAGTATTTCGGACCTCAACCAAGAAGAGATGAGATACCTAGTCTGCCTGAGTCCGCTGTGCACTTTCTCATTCCACGTTACCTCGTGGTCTCTTCCACTCTGTGGGAGGAACCCAACGTGTGACACGGTGTGGTGACGAGTGTTCGCGATACAAAACAAGTGACTCAACCAGTGTAATCTACTAAGCTTCACATTCGGATGTAACAGGTTCTCGGAATCAGCACCTGATACCAGATTCTTGATCCCCACATTACTTACCCGTTCACTCCACCTGATCCAGGCTGTGCCACGTAGCCATCGGTGATCGGAAACCTCCAAGCGACGACGATCTCCGACACGCATACTTCATGTCTCGCAACCATACAACAGAACTGAAATCACTGCTGTACAGTACACACGGCCGTTCAACTTCAGTGAACTATCAGGCCGACGCGACAGGTGCTTCACTGCAACACAAGCCACTCGAGCGTTAAAGATACGCTTGTTTACCTCCACTGCCGAACTGTCATCCTTCGTCACGCACTTGCCGAGGTAAGTGAAGCGGTTCACAATCATGAGTCCCTCTCCATCCATTATCAACTTGGGGATTACTGTCGTGCAGTCCTGTAACATCACTTTCACTTTGAAAGTGCAAAACACATCTCAAACGCAGCTACAGACTGCGACAGTCTGTCTAGTGCGCGTTGCGCATGGTTCACAGATTTGAACAGGCACATGACGTCGTAATCTAAGGAGTACAGTACCTCCCGATTCGGCACATTAGAGACCACATGCCGGAGAGCCCCTTAAGTGTCCGCCATTAACTGGTCCACGAAGAAGTTGAACAAGACTGGAGGGACGTGGTTGCGATGTCGAACACCGCCAGTCATTTCGAATGAACATCCTGGTTCTCCGTGTACTTTCATGCGACCACATGTGTGCAAGTACAATGCTCGCAACAGGTTCACGAACATCGCTGGCATACTCTTCCGGTAGATTGTACTGAATATTGCTATCCAATCGACTGATTCGAACGCGCCTTTCAAGTGGAGAAATAGTACGATGGTAGGGAGGCGTTAAGTTTGGCGCGTTTCGAGTAACTGTCGAAGAGTGAATACCTGGTCGATGCAACCTGCACATGTGGAGGAAATCCGGCCTGTTGTTCGCAGATGTTACTCTCGCGAACCGGTGTCAAACGGTGCAGCGTTATGGGAGCTATCGAAATTACACTAATGCAAGGATGATTGCTACAGTCACTTTGTGCTTCTTTCTTGAAGATGAGTACAATGAGTAAATCGCTGCCTGATAACGGAGTAGGCCCGTCGTTCTAAATATTGCAGAGTGATGGAGTGACTGCTTTTACTTGGTTTTCTCCATCCAGTTTGAAAACAGCTGGATGTGAATCGTCGAAACTGGCTGCTTTTGCAAGGATTTGCGAATGTCGACCTAATTTCGTTAGCATGCAGCCAGCTAAACTGATTCTTGTAGTGGTCAGCCCAACGGTCCAGCCTTTGCTGTCTACGATGGTTAAGCTCTCCATTCCTATCGCACACGGCTTCACTATCCAAAGTTCGTCACCTGCCGGTGCCGCGTATAAGCCGAAACAGTCTTTGACTGTTATCTGAAGCGGTCGCTACTTCGATCTCTTCAGTTACCTTAACCCATTAGTTTTCACGGTCATTGTTAAGGTTTATCGTCAACTGACGCTTCAACTGTCGACGCATCTTATTCGCCCCCTTTCAGACGTGGAGCAGTCGCTTTTGTTCCATTAGACCCAGCGATCCTTGTGAGATTCAGTGGTTTTGATAAGCACTAGATCTGAGACCAGCGATGAAGCCTGTTGCCAGATGGATTGCCTGCTTGATTTGGTCCTGGCGCTTATCTACAGGTCTGCTCGTCGAAGTTCTTAGTTCGTCGGATATTTTCTGCTCAATGCTGTTGTGAATAGCGGAATCACAATCGTTCGATGACCAATCGGGGTTGTGGTCTGCGTCGGTCTTCATTGTGCTGCAAGAATACTCGTAGCACGTGACCTGATTCTGCACACTTGGTTCAGTACGATCTACTGTCCCGGCAGAACCGCCTCAAAGGTAGCTTACTGCACAGATTGTCCACACAAACCCGCAGGTCCCTATCTCCGTTATCTGTTTGCTGGCAAGCAAGGCACAGTGCCTACCTTAGCACACTTCCGATACACTTGTACATTGACATTACCTGCTACAACTAAAATATCGGAGCCTTCACTCTCCCATACAAGATTGACGAACCCGTCATCAAAGTCGTCCTGTTGCGTGCCAGTTCCATAGTCTTTTGGATTGTTTATGCATAGATGACAAATAAGCGGCGTTTAACACAACTGTCCTTCCGGATACGAACTGATCCATGCAATCTCACGGCGCACAAGCGACTGGTAACTGGGATAAAGTCTTAAAGGGCTGCTTCAGCCTTCTCACTTAGGACTATTCCTACACCACCTTGACCCACAGTTTGAACTGCTTCGTCTTCTGAGGTGCGTTGGAAATATTTTGACGGGACATTAGGCGCAGCCAGTTGAATTAATATGCTCGAATCCCTCATTCATGTTTCACTGAAACTGACTCATATAGCAGACATCAATCGATAGTGAATCCACTGTCAGAGTGAAACACGTCTGTTGATCAGCCTGCGTGAGAGTGCGCACGTTGATCGAGCCGACATTCAGAGTCTAATGAGGCTTGAAAAAATGCGAGCTAGGAGACTAAAAACCACCTACTACAGTACTTGACAATGAACCGTTGCAACTCTCAGGCGTTTTCCGTAGGCACACTATCGGTAGGCAGAGGGCGCAAAGAGATTTGGTTGGAGACAAAAGAAACAAGTTGAATAAAAGAGAGGGAACTCTGCGCAGTCGCATACTTATCACTGCCCATCTCGCTCAGTGCAATGGGCAGCGCGGTCCTAATTATCCTGCGATACAGTATGGAATTATTTGTAGACCTGTGACTCATGAGGATGGATGGACGGGTCGAGGTACTAAGCAGAAGAACGATTAGGGTTCTCAACCAAAGCCTTTGATTCTGACAAGAACCTGACCGACCGCAAGTCAGCGGGGTACGGTTGGTTGAAAGCGCATCTACCTGCATCAGTTATTCTTCCACTCCTTTTGCGACTGAGCTGCTAACTCAGATCAACCCCTAACTGGGAAGACAAGGAGACAATTTCGTCAGGCCTCCACCCATTAACATTCCAGGCTTGACTGGATCCTTGGTTTGGGATAAGCCATCCTGTTTAGCCCGTTGGGTCATGGAGGCACGCAAGCCGTCACATCAGATCAAGGTGCAGTCAACCGAATCGGGAAAGTTCATTTAATTTCTTGCCTTGTCTTACATGGATCGTCAACATTTATCATTCTCCCCCAACCCTTGTTTCGGTGGTCATTGTAACCCGAAAGAGCTAACCTTTGCATATCCTTGAGCATGTCGCAGCTACATTAGCCTATTCGTATTCAATGTTCTTTGAGCGTTGGCCTTTTGGACCCGGTGCCCTAAGCTCGACTCATCTGTTGTCGATAAAATGCAACACCACAAAAACGAGTGTTTTAAATAATGCAATCTTCGATCATCTTCCTTGTGGGCCACCCTGGTTGTAAGCATATCCATCTGGTCTGCCATGCCTTGCCCTATTTTCCTTTCCGCCCTATATATAGGAGAAACTACATGGCGGAAAACAGATGGCGCAGTGGTTTGCGATGAGAAAACAAACAGCGAACTTAAGTGGAGTAGGGATCCCGCATTTTCATGACTGGGATCCGAAAGACCGGTCGACCAGCTGGCTGGATACACCGAACTATTTGGCTGCGAACCGTGGATTCAGTGAAAGCTGCATTTCTACAGTTAAACTGTATTCCGTGTTTTGGCTGCTGCAGCATTCTTCTCTTTTCCCACCCATATAGATTCACTCCTTGTTACCCTTGCATATTTATTCTGTCTATTACTACGTGGGACGTGTTGCTGAGTGCGGTGGCCAGTGGGTTTACCCTGCTCTTTTACGCTGGACGATAATGATGAACTATGTCGAGAACGATACTATTGCTGCGTTGCATACTCTGCTTTTGATTGATCGTCGGACATCTCGTCATCGCTAGAGCAACTTTGGGAAACAACTACTGGGTTCTTCTATATGCGCGACGACATTTTAGCCTATTTTTATGTGTAACTATTCAAGAAACAGTACTTACCTTCTTTCTGCAACTGTGTTTCTGTCAGAACGCCTTTCACATTTGATGCAATCCAATGCTGCGGCAACGTTTTACGCTTCTGAAGTGCAAAGGGTATCTAAAACGTGACCATATTGCAGTTAGCGTTGTCGGAGCAAGCTTGCAACTTATCTCGATTTTTATTCAAGGACACACTATCGTCCATTTGTTTCATGTCAGCTGGTGTCAGTTCCTAACAGGTGTCGATTCCACGTGATTAGGGTGATTTTCGTAGTCCTTAGAATAGCGATTTTGCAAAGAAAAGAAAAGTAAACAACCTCGACAAGAATCACTTCTCATAGTGAACTCTGGTAAAATTTCGCCGTAGGCATTAACTCCTTTTCGGCCAGCCGTTGCCATAAATTTGAAACGAGAAGCGAGTTTCTCTGACCCATCATTCCATGAAATTCATAGGGAGAGAACTTCAAAATCGATTAGGTCAAAAGGTGCTTTCAAGTCAAAGCCAATGGTTCACATACAGGAAGATTCGGCTTGTGCGACCTGTGCGTAATCAGGACCCACATTGTTTCTCGCTGGTGCACTTGTCGCGAGCACTAGATAACTGGTAGAGAACGACGTCCGCCAGCAAATCGGATTATTTTTTACTCTTTCTCTTCTAGCCCAGCATCATTCGTGATTTTTTCCCCGCCTTCCAGTCACTTTACTCCTATGGGTCACTCGCATCCCCGTGGATATGGTAGCCATATGGACGGATCCACGAGCAACTAACAGGACAAGTGACATCCATTTCTAGTGAGGACCATTTGGAATTGAGCTCACTGATTTTGGCTAACTTATTGTGCAGGAAACAGTATGGGAACTCACACTGGAATGTGGGCCATTGACACTTTTGAAGCAGATATTTTTCGTGTTGATCCAAGCGCAGACTAGCCACCAGAAAACGCTTCTTTTTGTGTCAAAGATTCGGATTCACCGACATGGTAATAACTGTTGAGCAGAGTGCAAATTCCCCAACAGACTGACCGTTTGAAAGAACTTGGAGAAAGCTACACAAGTGTACCTTAAATTCTGCATCATTCGAGCATAGGTGTACTTTTTCGGTTTAAATCTAGGCATCGAATTCAAAAATACTGCTTTCCCGTTATCTTTTCCGAACTCCCTAATGGATATAACTAAACTGGTTAATCATACTACTGTGTTCAGTGTGAGAAGTATTTTTTTCTAACTGCGTTGCTAACCCATTCTACAGTCGGTGGTGCTCAGCAGTTGCGGAATAATAGTAATATCACAAGCAGTGAACAACACAAGCAGAGGCGACACTTGGATAGTACTCGCAGTGTGAACCACACAGACAGTAAAACATTCGTGACACATCTGGCAAGTTAGATCTTGTTTAACTGTGCATGTTTTGGAAATACTGTCGCAATCATATTTCACAGGATTAATAGTGATGTGTGTAGTGCACGTAACACGTCCACGAATGTCTTCAGTAATATCCTGTTAAAAATTAGTCTGTCTCAATTCATCGGCCTTCAGGATAGTAGTGGCAGATGTGGTCACTATAGATTTCACAGATACACCGAGCAAATTGTCAACACGCGTAGTGATTGCATCGGTGCTGGAAAATCCAGTACATTCAAGTTACGTGGATTCTTTTCAAGCGGACGAGAAGTGCTGTGTTTTAGTTGAAACATTGGTCTATAGAATAAGGTGCATGATGCAGTTCTGCAAATATTGCCTACAGAACAATCTCAGACGCCACTTTGTCCGGGGTCTAGGTTATCTCCAAACTTCTGTATTTCTTTTTACCGGGTTACAAGATGAGGGCAAAATGTCTAACATGATTACTGGTGGCGACCACAAGATAATTACTCTCCCAATGTAGAGTATCAAACAAACGGTACCAAGGGGTAATCGGAAGAACGTAATTGCGATCGCATCAGTACTATACGTATCTGGTTTGCTTTCTTGAGTGATTGGCAGAAAATTGCACCGGCTTCTTTTTTCCAGAGATCTCACTATTCAGACCAAAGTTCAGCCGAAAGCGATATTTAGCCAGGTTTTCCGTGCTTATTGGTTTTGCCGGATGCATTGTAGACCCAGTTTTTTCACTGTTCTGTATGTAAGAATATATTTGCTTCTAAATGCAGTCAAACTTTAATTGGGATATTGCATTATTTCTAATGCTTTATTGAGCAGTTTTCCGAGTTGGTTAAAACCAGTTAAAATTGTTCTGTACTTTTGGGTTTTTTTGGAAATTTCACGTGAGAATGGGCTCAGTGATTGCACTTTTACGAAACGAAGGTAGAGTGGGGGATAGTTTTCCGTCGTATTATCGCTGCCGAAATAAATCATGAAATCATCAGATAGGTGTTTCATGTTTAAAGGGCGTTGGGATTTTTTTTCGATCAGCTGACGCAATCCCTGAAGGTAAAACAACAAACCGATGACGGTAATAAACTGAGTACTAAAAATACCGTTTTATGAAGCAAGGAAGAAGAACAGAAGACGAGACTACCCGAAATTGATTGCAGTACTCAGCTGTGGGATGCATTTGATTATCTGTTGACTGTTTCAAATGCATGAGGATCAGATGCGAAGTAGATCAGTAACTGTACAAACATTACGGTCATACGGCCAAGAAACGAAAGAAGACCTGCATGTCAAAGTTTTAAGTGGCGCGTATGGTCTTTGAAACACATTTGGTTTAGATCGCGCGACGTGTTTGTCGTGGAATAGTGTTCGGGGTAAATCAGAACATTTTAGAAAGCAAGCGATACTTCAACTACATGCTGGTCGCTGGAAGTAGCAAAGTAGAATCGTGGGATGGCGAATTCGGCGGACGAAGATATTTAGTTGATAGTTCAAAATAAAATGACAATAATAAATAATAGTACAGTTAAAGAATGGTACATATACATATTACCTTATATGTACTACTCTAAGATCTTTGGAGGCTTGAGGAGCAAAATCGACCCAAATCGTCCACCTTCCTTGAGTTTCTGTATTCGTTCGGGATACGTACAAGGCATGACTGAAGTTTGGAGAAGGCAACAAGTAACTATTAACGAGGTTCGTTCCCCCGCTTATGAATCATCCATTTCAGTCGAAGAACTTGGGGTTCGAAAAATTGTGGATTTTTGGTTATTTTAACTATAGTTTGCTGAAGTTATGCATTGATGCACCCGTATTTCTGGATTAAAGGTTGACCGTGTGTCTGGCGGGACAGGACAGAGTTAAATTCATTGTCACCGTTCCGTCACTATTGGTCACTTCCAGAATCGCTCATCAGTCCCGTTGCCGATGAAGGCGTAGCATACAGTGCAATTGTCCACAGCTTGCTTTGTCCGTATGTGGAAGGAAATTAAAATTTCCTTTTTTTCGGTGAATTGTTGGTTGTCTCCTCTGCTGGCAAGGTCGACACGGTAGATCCGCAAGACTCACACGGCTTTCTAAAGGCGTGTGCTGCTCGTTCAACACAAGCTGTTCTCTCTAAGGGATTTGTGGCTTGGGCGCTTCCGAAAGTGTGCCATTTCATCATCTATCCGACACTTTGGTTGTCAAGTCCGAGGGTGAATGGATGGGACGCCTCAGAAGTTTGCTGAAATGATTCGGTAGTTCGCCAAAACTTCAGCATTAATATGTTATTGTCTTTAAAACCACGATAATGGATAGAGTTCTATAAAACTATTTATCTTGAAGTATCAGCGCCCATCTTGCTATTACGGAGTTGTTTCATTTCTATCACGAATGGTCATTGGTATGGATTATTTTACTGCGTTTTCGATGCATGTTTGTGGTTCGAGGGCTGCGCCCTATTGCCCGTAGGGCCCACCAGGAAAACCGACAACCATAATCCTGAAGCGCGGTATCATGGAGCCACCGTGAGGCTTGACCCCAGGATGAAAGAATGTGAGTTGGGTGCGCTGCGCATTGTGATTAAGTCTCAGCGATGTGTTTGCTGCCAAGATTGCGTGGTATAACACCTTTCGATTGCCAGTAATATTCTACGACCAATTTTGACGATTCAGTTGCAATGGTCAGTTAGATAGATTTTCCACGGTCTTCATCGTGGTGCTTGATGAAATTCAGCTCATTAGAAGCCTGGCTGTATAATCGAAGTTGAAAACGTTCCTTCAGCTCAGTTACTAATGACAGCGTGTAACATTTGGGTTTACAAATTAGATTACCCTTTAGGTACATTAAATTTCCCACTCCCGATGAACTCCTAAGCTTAACTATTTACTTCGACGTCATCATCGTTAATGACTGTTATGTATTTTACTGATTCAAGCCGTTGACTAACAGAAGTTTTCAACTAGGCGCATAAATTTTATCCCCCGTGAAATCCGTTCAATATCAATGCGCTAGCTCCCTGGTTCTGCATTAATTGATATGCTGCTCACATGCTTTGTGTTTGACATTTGTTACTAGCTAGCTTCTCTAATACCCACATTGTGGTTTGTAATGCTTTCCATTGGATTTCGTTTCATTCTGAATCGCTTCTGGGACGTTCGTAGTGATACAGTGTTTGATGTCCTATTCATCAGCAATTTCCTTCGAAAATGTGATTGTCTCATCTCTTTCTCTTCTTTTATAGTGAACATAGTTTTAACTGATTATGCAAACCTTTCTCCGGGTCATGGATCGTTTTCTGAGAACGGCGATGCCCTTAACTTCCTTATCCAAGCAAAGCATGTTTGCTTCATTGCGCTCTAGTGCACGATTTCTTACCTCCGACTCTGTGTTCCCAAAATCCACCATTGATTCTGAGGAAGCTGTAAAATTTCGTCAATTTGCTTCTGTGTGGTGGGATCAGCACGGTGAGAATCCAAATGTTTTATGTACCTCTTAGTAATTGAGATTGTTGAATCAGTTTTGTACATTCGATTTGCGTATGACAGAGAGTTATGCTTCGTGCAAGTAATACCATTATCGCGTTTACGTCTCATCAGCAAACTCTGGAACGAAAAATCTCACAGATATGTTTCATATCATGCTTTTTTGCATTTACTTCGGCTTCGTCTCATCGATCGCAACACTCAGGTATTAGGTAAGCGACTCCGACTGGGGTGTCGCGATTGTTGACATTTGGGAACCGAAATCTTCTGTTGCCCGCATCTATCCGATACTCCTCTGCTATAACCAGCCTTTCTCAGTTTCTACTCTTATTTGTGTCGACACTCCGGTTAGACGTTAGGGAAGTTCCCTTGTCGATCGCATTTAATCTTCGTGCTCGACGAAAAAGAAAATTCGTGATGTAATCACGTTTTCTTTCCTGTATGGTGCTGGTATTTCTTGTTACGAGAAGTCTAAAATATAAATCCCATGACTGTACAACTGAGGGACTGAAACGCCCATTAAGTTGTTTTTCCCGGGCGATCGATTGTTAACGGTAGCTGGATATCGTCCTACTACTTAACACGCATAATTATTAAGGTTTCATTGGGTTCTAGGCTTCTTTGGGTTTCAGGGTCATCCTGGTCGTTTCTGCATTATTTTAGTATAGGCCTGAAGAACTGCAGAATGGGTCACCTCCATAACACGCATACTCCACGCACGGTGCATTATCGAAATACTACCCTTGTTTACTTGTATCGTTTTATCATCTCAACGGACAATTCGGGTATTGTATGGCGTTACTCGAATGTCCTAGACTGTCTCTACGGTCTACGACCAGAAACTGAAAAATCCTGAGAAAATAACGGTCAATTGATTGAGATGAGTGAATGAGTTCCAACGCATCCTTTGTCAATAGAGACAGTTCCATTTGTGGTTCGGAGATACTGTTCATCAATTTGTCGTTGTCAGATTTATTCAGAGATTCTTCGGTGCTTTTTTTGGGTTACGGAAGCTAAACAAGCGCACCATATTTTCTTCTAGTCAAACTCTGCAAACAGCCATCGTTTATTTTCTCATTTAAGAAATCATTTAATAAGTATTGAAGGAAGAAAACACGTCCGTGTTGCGAATTAATCACTTTGAGTTCATGGTTAATTTCAGTCCCTGTTAACATCTGTTTTTTCCCTAACTATTCGCAGTCAGCATTGATTTCTTTGTTGCTATCGATTTTTATCCGAATGCGTGGACGTGAAATTCTGCCTTTCCTTTCCTTACCGATTACAGGTGCCTTGGGACCATTGCACGCCATGAACCGTGTTCGAGTCCCTCTAATCCGTGATGCCCTCTGCCCTTTGCATGAAAGTAGCACGACAAGCGATTCGAAAATTAGAACCGATGAATACGCTCCACTTTCCGGCATCGCCATTTTGGACGTGGGCTGTGGTGGTGGTATTCTAGCTGAGGTTCGTTTATTCTACTATCTCTACTAATATCATTACGCTTAGAAACGTGTCGTTTATACTGCGCTGAAAGTGCCTCCCAATGAACTTTTTGATTCTCTCTTGCGGCAACATAAGTGGCGAACAAGGTCGTTTTCAGTTATTCGTACTCATGCCAATACGTAACATTAAATATGGTTGGAGATGGATCAATGGAAATTGTCGGTTTGCAGTCACATCAGTTAACAACTCTAAGAGTGTGTGTGTATGTGTACTTGATCGATTTGTCACACGATCATGTTGTAAACCACTTGTTGGATAATGACGAGTGGGTCAGGGAAGTTTAGGAGTCTGGACAAATTGTTTCTGAGCCCACAGAGGGGGGTCATACAGACTGATAGATACGGCTTCAGCTGTGTTCAAGATGCGATACTTGACAGTTCTTGATTGTCTGCTCCTAACAAATTGATCAATTGCACATACACACACATTCTTAGAGTTTCTAACTGATTTGAATGCAAACCGACAATTTCCCTTGATTCATCTCCAACTATATTTAATGTTATGTATTGGCATGAGTACGAATAACTGAAAACGAGCTTGTCCGTTGTTCTCAATTTTGTTGTATAGACATTTATGTACACTAAATAATGTCGCATTTCAGTCAATTTGTTCTGTAGGATTTTTCAAACGTTTGACTCTTTCTTGTCGCATATGATCGAACGTAATGATCTCTTTTGTTGTCCAGTGAATCACCCCATCTGCTCTACCAGCCAAACTCAGCTGAGTCAACATTTCGAAAGCCAGTAGCTTATTTTGTGGCACTTGCCACGAGTACTCTTTTGCAGTGATAGAACACCTGGCGCGTAGCCGAAATTGATACCATTCAGTCTATTTGTGAATGGTTAGTAGTCTGGACCAGTTTGTTGTAAGATAATCGCCGTTCACAAGTGGGCACTTCCAAGCGGCAGATATGTGACAAATTATTAGAATACAGAAAATTTTGATACACATATACTTCTTTTCAGAAATACCGAATGTCGAAGGGAGTCTAGGATAAATGCAATTTTCCGAGGATGACTTGGATTAACTATCTTCTACGGAGACTGAACCATAAAGGATAACCTTCGAGAAGGAAGAGAAATACACTGTGCGAATCGTTAAATGAAACCAATTTTCTTTGAAATCCGACGTTGGCCTTGATATTTTTTTCATCCCTGGTCAACTTTCCCACGGGGAAGTCGTCTGTTAGCCGCGGCTAGTTTCCTCCAAGTAATATATCGTTTTGCTTCAATGATGGAGAGAGTAAAGAGATAAGTTAGCTGCACCGCTGGCCCTTAGATTGAAAATCGTTCTTGGGATCCAGGTGGAATTTTTTCTTTCACGCAAATGTCAGGATGCACGGATTTGAGTTCAAATATGAACATGTGATACTACTGGTTAGGAATGGTTATGCTAGTAGACAACGTACCAAATGTTGGAGTCTGATAGATTCCCTGAGAGTGGGATGGGATGAAATGTACTTGTTATTTGTCCTTGGACTCATTAAAAGTATTTCAAAGAGCTTATAAGCCAGGTTCAGAAATCCGAGATGTTCGGTCATAGTCCATTAATTTTTCCACAATATATTACTGGCATTCCTTACCTTTGGTATTCTTCCGATCATCTTACTAGTCGGTACGGGGACGGTTGATATAGGAGTCACGCATTTCAGGGAGAAGTTTTTGTTCCTATGTAGTTCGATTGGCACATGAACAGAAATAATCCGAGGCCACCTCATCTTAATTAAAAATGATATTATACCTGATGGTCATGTGTCGTTCGCTTTTCTAGAACAAAAGAACTATTATCCGGAAATTTCTACAGTCGGGTGCTCTCGATTAGAAATGGGGTTCGTCAGCTGTCAGTCATAAGACTTCTTTAGATGGCTGGGAACGCCTGTTGGAGTCGTGATGCATAGTATTATGCTGTGTTGAAGCCAGTGTAAATCTTAAATGGTTCTACTTATATACTTAAGCCCCGGTTAACAAGTGTTACTGTTACTGTCAAGCGTAGAATATCAAATTTACGAAATCCGATCTATCATGTATGTTGATTTTTTCATCCATTCATGTATTAATTGCAGTTAATGTCCATTCTGGTGGCATTAATTTCCAGATCCGATCGAAAATCAATATGCTTTGAATCAATAGACTAATACCCGTTCACTTTAGGATAGAATGATAATTCTCTTTGTTGTTGCGTCTTACGAAAATCAGTTCAATTCACACAACCTTGAGTCATCCACTGATATGATGTGGTACGCAATTGTCGGCTAGCATCACAAATGAAATAACTGACAGTTTTCATTGTTTGTTTCAGCCACTGGCCTATTTGGGCGCCAAGGTATTGGGTATCGATCAAGTGTCTGAGAGTATCCACGTGGCCACTGCCCATGTAAATCTGACCGCTGACCGTTGGAAACATGCCAAACGTGATCCCCCAAGTTATGAAAATGTTGGTTTAGATGAAGTGGCCAGCAGATCTCCGGCTCACTACGATGCAGTTATCATGTCCGAGTTGCTAGAACACGTAACCGACTGGGAGAGTATGTTGCGTCTGGCTAACGTGTGTCTCAAGGTAGGCAGAACTCGGAGGATCTTTATTCGTTCGAATAAATTTCACTATTTTTTCGTGTTAGCGTCACAGAAACTAGACTATGCACCGATATTCCTGCATAGACTTACTTGCGTTTGTCGAGTTCTCATTGTGCTTACAATTATTCCGTGCGTTTCATCATTTGCCGTAGAGATCAACTGTCCATCATCACGAGGGTTGCAATCGCATGAGAGCTTATGAAAAGTTTTAGTCACCCATTTTCAACATGCAGCTCAGTATTGGAAATCTTGGGTATGGCGTTTATTGCCTTTTAATTGTGAGTGTATTTTCACCGCACCATTTGTATGCATGCACATATGCATATGTATGCATATACATATATGTATATATATTTATATATATATTCCGCAAATCTGTTTACTGACTATTTGTCATCAGAACGTTGAAGAGCAAAAAGGCCGGGGAAAGCGGAAAAAACGTTAGAGTTCCCCACACCATTCCCAACCCAAGTACAAACGGTTGTCCATCCGGGATGCATAGTTTCATGCTACGTAGTTGCCCAAATCGCACTAGAGTGCTGACTCCTCCTCGGGTCCTTGAGCAATGTTTAACCTACCGAGTTAATGACTGACAGCTCATTTCTTAACCTCCTCCGTCTTGGACAGGCTAGATATCCTGAGTGTCCGGTACAATCCTCCGTTTTATCATTCGGGTCCACAGTTTTGGGTCGAACGTGGGTTCACCAGCACAACTGAAGTCTCAGTGCTTTTTCACCGTCCGGAAAAATCGTTACACAGTGTCGGATTTCTGAAGCAACTTAATTTAATGGTGAAACGACCCTGTTATTTTTCCTGCTTCTGCCGCAATTCACTACTTAGCTCATTCCAACGGTTGGTCAGTCCGTCTTTCTCACACTTTTTGTGTGAATCGAAGATGAGCGGCATTCATGCGTCATAGATTACCCAAAGACGACACAGGAAGGTCCAACCCGTTAAGAGCTTCGCGTTCGTTTTAGGGATTAACGTTCGGTACGGGTATAAACTCTGAAGTTTCATCAGCATTTCGCTATGCTACTTGCCTAAAGTAGAATTCCCATATCCATGTGTCGTTGTAAGTATCCTTGACGCGATTTAGTGTTATTGATGCGTTTTGGTTAAGTGACCACTGGAACTTTATTCGCCTCGTGTCCCCTTCGTCGTCGACGGGGAAAGAGGAGCTCGGTCTGGCCTTCCCGCTGGGATGGACATCGCGTTACCCCATCGCTTTTTGGGAGGCTATCGAATCCAAATGACTCCCCTTTGGGTATTTACGTATGTTGTTAAACTTGCGTCTAATCCGTTTAGATGTAAAACCCAGATAAAGGGGAGAGTTGTGCTTTGCTTCCAGGTTACTTGGTGTTTGCCAAAATACTTCCTGATTTATTTATATCTGCAACCCAGCTTCGGTCGACAAAAGCGTCTTTGGAACAAACTGTTGAACGTAACGCAGTGTGTCTTTTCTGTCTGCAGTTACACCTTCACCGTTGACGATTTGATCCTATTGGTTGAATGCATTCCGATCAGTTTATTAATTATCGTAAAACCTTATTCGCGTTTGAACTGTTTCATAATCACTTTCTTCAATGCAGCGAGATTCAATTCACACCGACAAATTCTAATTCTGCGTTCTTTTTCGTCAGCCTGGTGGAATGTTGTTTGTGACCACCCTAAACCAGACCCGAACGTCCTTCCTTCTCGGAGTCGTGGCTGCAGAGTACGTGTTGGGAATTGTCCCTCGTGGCACTCACGATTGGAACAAATTCATCGACCCTGGCCGCCTGCAGGCAGCACTTATTCGAAGTAGGTATCACAATCCCTAACAGACTAGAGTACCTTGATGTAAACTTGACTTAGACTAGGAGATGATTCATCGTATTCTGTCCTCTTCATAATAGGCTAAGCTTTTCTTGTATCAGACACACCGTTATTCGAACGTATTTTCTCTTTGTCGTGCTCCAGATCAAGCAGCTGGTCCTGATAACCGACATCAAATGACATGTTTTGGACAAGTTTGCATGCAACTTCTCTTTGGAATATAGAATTTCTCTAGGGTAAAAAGATTTTCCATTGATATTTGGTTTCATGCGCTAAATGCACGTAATCAATTAATCTCCCCAGGTCTATGGTCTTCTTTCACGATTCATTTTAGCATAGTAACATAGTTCATTCCCCATTCGTGTCACGCTGCTCTTTATTTCTAAGCTTGTTTTTTCAAACAAAATCTGTAGTTTTTTATCACACGAAAGTTTTCACCATTCCTCCATCAGCGTGAATCCGGTTCAGCATCGTGGATGTCAAATTCCGCATGTTCACCTCGTGGTCACTGATTGATATACTTGAAAATCCTTTGATAGAAAAGGAAATCATAGATTTACTGTCACATGATGAACCATTTTCGACGTGATCGAAACTCTTTTGGGTGATCTCGATGGCCAGCTGATAGGACACATGATGCTTTGATGATGGGCTTTCGACTAATCCTTCTGGGAGTGAAAATCGCTAGCCCTTAGATTAGTTCAACGTTAGAATTTTTCGATGGACCTGGCAGAGATCTTGATTCTGGAAGAGGTCTAGATGATAGCCACTTAGTTTTTAGCGAAATGACCTTGGAGTGAAAGTAAGATGAGTAAAAGCAATCGTCTGATTTAAATCACGAACGAACAAACATGTTTTTTGTCCACAAATCTTCGTTCTCTCCTAGAGTTGTCAATAATTTTTTGGAGTTATATTTTCGCAGTTCATCACTTGCAAGGTATGTTTTAGAATTGATTCCTCCATTGTGCACTGACTTTTACCAAGTGATTCGTTGAGTTGTGTTGCCCAGCTCGTACGCACAGTCAGACCCCTGTGCTGCAGACGTATACAGTGTAGTGAGAACCTAGAGCGGTAAGTAGAATTCCGTTATCACATCCGACAACAAATTGAGCATTCGCCTCATCTATGCTAGCAGACCCGGGAAGTGGTCAGCCTGCCCAGAGGGTATGAGGAGCCGTTGGACACATCTCTCGGGGATCGGTTTTTCGGTTCAATTATGGCCGTGGTTTAATTAACACTTGGGTACTTTGATATCTGGCGAATTCGGTTCGGACTTCTCTCGGTCGCTTACGTGCGATTTGGTCTTGCGGTATTAAGTTGTATAGTGGAGAATAGTATAGCCAATATGTTTCGTATCCCGTTTACTTTCCGCAGCTCACAACTTTCGGTTTCCTAAATGTTCGCGTTCATAATCCAGATGAAAAGAACTGAAAATACTTTTATCAGTCACCTGCCTATCACTCTTAGAATTTCAGAACCAACTTTAATTTGTGCCCACGTAATCGGTGAATTATTCGCCAGGTTAATCAGCCTCCCGGCCTTTGATCCGCAATAGATTCTTAAACATGTGACCCGTTTGACTTCCAGCGTTAGCGGGTCATACGATGCGGGTTATCGGATGAGCAGTGTCCGGTAGGCGGGAATCCACTGTCTCCTGGTTTGTTATCATCCCCGACCTATAAAAATCCTATATAGTTTTATAACACTTCGAGTTCCAGGCTTTGGAAACTACTGGGCATATGCCTCCAGCTGCATTCCTGTAAGGTTAAAGGTTGTTGGTTCTTGCTGCACCGTGAGTGGTATTTGTAATGCCTCTTTTTTAAATATTGGATTGTCACACTCGAATTACAATCGGAATGTTAACAGCACCTAATCGTACTCTTAACGTGCACCATCACCAGAAATCCGCACTTAGCAGAAATTGGGTAGAACTTCACCGTCGGGATCGTCTTGTGTCGAATTGGCGATTTTTCTAACTGTAGGAACGTTACATAGTAGTATAACGTGAGTCAGCAAAAACAGTAAATGTGACCGAAGGTAACTAGTGTTCTCTGGTTTAGTTGGCTACGCTAATGAGAGCACAATTCAGGAATCTACAAATTATTTGATCACATAATTAATGAGGAAAAATTTATGTCAGTTGGCACCGTGTGCAGGATGAGCTACCGAAGTAAGCGATAGTCAGTTAGAATGCATATGCTTATCACTCATGGGTTCTGAACGGAATGAATTTGTTTAGCCGACCAATAACGGAAACAGGGATGGGAAACCTAATCCGATTAATCAGAGTTCTGAAGAACTGTGGTAAATCATTTCATTTTTTATCCAGGAATTAAGTCTAGTTTGTGGTTGATGTCTTACAGGATATTCCATTTCCTTACATGTTTCATTCATTTATGACACCGAACCTCACTAAGCGTGAATCAAAACAGCAAGACTACGTTTTTTGTTGTTTGTCTTTGGTTGAATATTTGTCATTCAGTACGTACACAAAAATAGTTCCGAATTGAAACGTTAAACACGCATAATGTAATCCATTCACATTAAAATAATTTTCGGAAGTAAAATTTTTCATTGAACTAATACGATTGATTTTGCAAATATTTTCAGTGTCATACTTGCAAAGCACTATCGTTTTGCCACAGCAACTTCTGTTCAGTTTGCCATCGTGACGCCGCGACGAATTGTTTTTGTCACTTTTTTTCCAGGCGGTTTTCGACCGCACCAGCTGCTTGGTCTTACCTACAATTTGTTGACCGGTCAGTGGAGTTGGACCAGCAAATTGTGCATCAACTATGCGCTCACTGCGGTGAAAATGGACGATCGGAACTCCGGAGACCCACTGAGCAAACCACCCAGCTTTTCCAGGGCTTAATTCCTATTTTCGTCAGCATTTATAGGAAAGAGTTTTTGATCCTTGTTACACTGCCGTTTTGCCTTTCATGGAGTTTATTAGCGAAGACATTTCGAAAAATCTTTTTATATGTATATCTACTGGCGGTTGTACAATTTAATACTGGTTTCGAAACAGCCTCTACGTTTGCTATTTTCTTTTTCGTGGACATCTAAACATCCACCCAAAAGTACGAGGAAGAAACAGTGGAAACGAAAAACCACAGAACATGATAGTATGATAATGTGTATTTGTGACGTGCGACGAAGATGAGTGTCATCTTATGCTCTCGTCGACTGGTTTGGCAGTGTTTGACTTTACAGCTTCATTTCCTTGACGATATCAAACGTTGTACCACTAATTTTCGCTCATACCATCGAACTCTTCTTATTGGGACTCTGACGAAGAACTGCGTGAATACAGTTTCTAGTTGTTCATTCGTGATAGCATGCAAACACAGTCACCAAAATGGTCCCCGTTTCTGTCTGATGTTTCACACTGAACCATCGGTCTGTGTTCGAATCCCATAAACCACAACTGCAAACCAACAACTCGGCTGGTGGAACTTCCGGTGGCTGGTCCACGTGTAAAATATGGACCACAACTTTATGCCGCCCTCCATGTCGCACGTCAATTCCACTTACCTCACTCACCAGTCGTTTTCTCACAATATTTGCCAACCAGCAAACCATAGGTGTTGTATTTTCGGGCGGAGACAAATTGCACAGATTACTGGGTCTTCTTCGAAGATGAGCCTCTCGAAGATCAGATCCTAGGTGTTCAGCCAGAATCTGAAAAAAAACCATCGGAAATTGACGGATTTGATCTCATTCATTTTATTAGTCACAGTCGATTATTTTATAAAATGTCCCAAAAGGTCGAATATCGAACCATACACAACAGAAGGAGGTACGTGCGCCGGTTCTGGGTAATTATTCATATTTATCTTGCCACATTATTCACAGAGATTTCAGTTGAGGCTTCTGATTACCTGTTTCAATAGCGCAAAGATCGGTCCTCGGAGGGCTTATACCCAGACCACGCGTACGAGTTCCATAATGAAACTGCTGGTTACATACAAATAGGGCAGCTATAGTCTAGCTGAATAAGTAATGGCTTACATGTCAATGTTGTGTTTGAAAGCGTAGCATGTTTTATTTCAACCATCGTTCTTGCATACGTATCACAAACCCCTTGCAGATCGCGATGTGATGCGATGCAGTCTGTATTAGTATTGTATGGCATCTGTTTCTTCTACTGCATTTGTGCTAACGTCACCGGTCGGAAAAGTAATCTCGTCTGTGTCCATTGGTCCCCGACGTTGGCGAGCTGCCCGCCATTTCGAAACGGCACATATGCTCCCAAATCTGGACTTTTGATTTAAGTGATGTGCGTATAAACGGCGACGTTTGATTACTTCAGACTGTTGTGGGATGGTCATCTGACTACCTAGCGAGCAAAGCACAAAATCGCTGAGAAGAATATGATTTGTTTTTGACGTATTTTAGCAAACTGTCAACTAGTTTCCCTCTTTATTTATAATGTGGCTACCTTTCAAACCTTTTTTTCGAAACTTAGGCTTCTCTCAATTCACCGGACAAATTATATCTCATCTTTGACTTTTCTTTTCATTCTGGTTTTGATTTCAGTCTGCAGAAATGTATCAGTTTTCTACGTCATTTCTCCTCGATCTGTTCACCTGTCTGATCATTCTTTCATTAATATACAACAATTCACACAATTTCGTCAAATGTTTAGGAATCATTACCACTGAAAACTTGATGGGGTCATCTCATATTTCTCCCTTCAGTGCTTATTCCCGCACCCAAAAAGCTAGGTAACTTCAGTTCATCAGAATGCGATTCCTCTTTTTGCCGATCAGTGAGGTTTTGCTCCTCCTCTGTTTCCTTGATATTTTCGCTGGTTTAATAAGGACAAGTTTTTAAATCCTTCATCGAGGTCTGCCTAGCATCAGTAGTTTTTCCATGTCACCGACGGATTATTCAAAAAATTAGTGTGCACCTCTATGTGTAACATTTTGGCATGGAAGTTGTTTTCGGACCCCTCGTATTTCGTACACATACCGTTGCACATTCCGTTCGGCATATTTCCGGAAGCGCCACTTGTCCTTGGTTCAGGCTAGTTAGATTTGTCTTAGCTGACATTCTTCCTAGCCTTTCATAAGCAAATACAGTTTCATCGATGTAATTCGCTCCCAGGATTAGGACGACGTTGTGAACAAACCACTTTTGTTCTGAATTAGAGTTGTGCATATAAATGCGTGCAAATAATAAAGTGCTGCGAGAGTTCAACAGCTTCGTCGGTGGATAATTCTTATAAGGTGGCTAGGCCAGAATAATGCACCTGGCCTTCCTCTGGTGATGAAAAAGCTTCCGTGCAGTTTGACAGAAGCGAAACTAGGCTTACGATATTAGATCGAATGATGAACAATCAGGAATAATTTGGGATGTTGACGCAACGCTTGCTGGAAGTCAGCAGCGAATCGGCGAGGATTATATCTAAGGTTGACGACGCGCCTCATTGAGTGCTAGTCATTTAATGTTACAATATAATTATCTGATATAAGCTCTACCTGACCGCCTAGGTCCCCACATTGGAAGCTTATCAATGTATGCCAAACTTACTGAGTTGTCCGTGGTAATGTTCGAAATTTAAAATATGCCCCATCTATAGCTTGGGACTATGTATCCATGACACTCATCAATTGACTAGTGAGGAACAGGTCAAAAGAAAGGACTTGTTTTACTTCATGTTTATATTGTCTGGCAGTGAGACGTGCCATAACTTTGCGTTATATTCTTGGCATGATGGGCTATACCTGATCGTCCTCTAAGTGATGGTTGGCGCCAGACAAATGGATGAGTTATCTATTTTCATAAGTGATCAGTGTCCCACCAAACTGTCGAAAAGTCTGTTGCTTCCAATAAAGCACGTACTACTTGAAATCTGTTTTGCGAATTCGCCTTATAGGATCATCATGGTCGTTCAGCGCAGGACAAGCCCCATTGACCGCTGCTTTTCCAAAGTAATGACATCTTTTTATCAGGAGTGAATATGCACGAGATTCGGGGTTGAACCTCCACATGCGGGAAAAGTATAGAATGCCACAGTAGCCAATACGCGGAATATAGTCTAACCGTATAGACACTTTTTCAATCGTTTTAACTAGCCATAAAATGGCAACACGATTGCCATTTGTTAACGGTTAGCCGCCATACCCTTTGAGAGATCTCCGATCCCAACAACGAAGACGAGGAGCACCTAATTTGTCTTGGATATACACGTGTTTACCACTTATGCGAACTACCACCCTTCGTCACGCACTTGCTGAGGTAAGTGAAGCGGTCCACAATCATGAGTTCCTCTCCATCAATTATCAACTTGGGGATTACTGTCGTGCAGTCCTATAACAACACTTTGCACTTCGAAGGTGCAAAGCACAAGCCGAGCTGAGATGCAGACCGCGAGAGTCTGTCTACTGTGCGTTGTGCATGGTCCACAGATTCAAACAAGCAGGTGACATCATCTGCGTTATCTAGATAGCACGGTGTCTCCGAATTCAGCAGTTCAACCCCCACATGCTGGAGAGCCCCTTAAGCGTCCGCCATTACCTGGTCCACGAAGACGTTGAACAAGACTGGAGGGACGTGGTTGCGATGTCGAACACCGCCAGTCATTTCGAATGAACATCCTGGTTCCGCGTGTACTTTCATGCGACCACATGTGTGCAAGTACAATGCTCGCAACAGGTTCACGAACATCGCTGGCATACTCTTCCGGTAGATTGTACTGAATATTGCTATCCAATCGACTGATTCGAACGCGCCTTTCAAGTGGAGAAATAGTACGATGGTAGGGAGGCGTTAAGTTTGGCGCGTTTCGAGTAACTGTCGAAGAGTGAATACCTGGTCGATGCAACCTGCACATGTGGAGGAAATCCGGCCTGTTGTTCGCAGATGTTACTCTCGCGAACCGGTGTCAAACGGTGCAGCGTTATGGGAGCTATCGAAATTACACTAATGCAAGGATGATTGCTACAGTCACTTTGTGCTTCTTTCTTGAAGATGAGTACAATGAGTAAATCGCTGCCTGATAACGGAGTAGGCCCGTCGTTCTAAATATTGCAGAGTGATGGAGTGACTGCTTTTACTTGGTTTTCTCCATCCAGTTTGAAAACAGCTGGATGTGAATCGTCGAAACTGGCTGCTTTTGCAAGGATTTGCGAATGTCGACCTAATTTCGTTAGCATGCAGCCAGCTAAACTGATTCTTGTAGTGGTCAGCCCAACGGTCCAGCCTTTGCTGTCTACGATGGTTAAGCTCTCCATTCCTATCGCACACGGCTTCACTATCCGAAGTTCGTCGCCTGCCGGTGCCGCGTATAAGCCGAAACAGTCTGACTGTTATCTGAAGCGGTCGCTACTTCGATCTCTTCGGTTACCTAAACCCATTAGTTTTCACGGTCATTGTTAAGGTTTATCGTCAACTGACGCTTCAACTGTCGACGCATCTTATTCGCCCCCTTTCAGACGTGGAGCAGTCGCTTTTGTTCCATTAGACCCAGCGATCCTTGTGGGATTCAGTGGTTTTGATGAGCACTAGATCTGAGACCAGCGATGAAGCCTGTTGCCAGATGGATTGCCTGCTTGATTTGGTCCTGGCGCTTATCTACAGGTCTGCTCGTCGAAGTTCGTCGGATATTTTCTGTTCATTGCTGTTGCGAACAGCCGAATCAGACAGACGTGACTGCACTGCAAGAAAACTGGTAATAAAAGTAGCACTTGACCTGATTCTGCACAAGTGGTCCAGTACGATCTACGGTTCTGGAAGGAGGCTTGTCAGCGGTGACTTACTTCTACTTTGTCGATCTCACTCAGATTATCTTATGAGGCAAAGCACCGTGTTGCTATTCGGCAGGAGCTGTATCGAAAGTTCGTACTAGTCAGTAATAATTGGTTTCTCGCCCAAATTTGGGAAGGCTTTATGACCCTTTCAATATTAGTCTTTTTTTCTCGAGAACACTTGACGAGTTCGTGTTAACATTTTCCTTTTGGATATCAACGCTAGTCCGTGGCAGCATATTGCCGAGATGACAAATAAACTGCGCTTGACACACTTACCTTCCGAACGCCGACTGATCCTTGCAGTTTTACGGCGGACAAACACTGTTCCAAAAATGCGTTGACTCACAGCCAAACTTGCTTCGACTCCTAAGGTGGGCTGGAAATATTTTGTCGAGACATCAGGCGCAGTTAGTTGAATTAATCTACTCAAATTCTGTATTCTTGTTTCTCTCACGCAGCAGACATCAATCGAAATAGAGTCCATTGTTAGAGCTAAAGATGCCTGTTGGCCGGCCTGCATTAAAGTGCGCACATTGAGCGAGCCGAGATTCAGAGGCTGACGAGGCTTGAGAAAATGTGAGCTAGTAGACTGGAAACCACTTACTACACTATGTGACAAGGAACCGTTACAAGTATCGGACGTGTTATCCGTGGGGACATTATGAGTAGGCAAAGGGGGGAAAGAGGTTTGGTTGGAGACAGAAGAGACAAGTTGAATAAGAGACGGAACCTTGTGCAGCAGCATACTTGTCACTACCCACCTCGCTCGATGCAATGGGCAGTGCGATCCTAATTATCTTGCGCGACGACCGATGCAGTATGAGATTCTTTGTGGACGTGTAACCTATTGGTAATTGTGGATGGGTACTGCTAGGGAGCCCAGCCATTGGGCAGAAGAACGACTAGGGTTCCTAACCAAAGCCTTTGATTCTAACAAAATACTATCCTCAAAACAGCGGGTTATAGCTGAATGGAAGCCCGTCTATCTGCGTCAATAAGGACCTACCACATTCTCGTAAATCTGCAAAGTGACTGGTTCGCAGTACCCAAGAACCGCTACCTTGGCCCAGACTTATCACAAGTGTTTCAGTTAGTCTATTGTTAAAACTTCTCCACAATCCTTGAAGAAGGACGGCGACAATCTACCTGGACCAGCTGTTTTATGCCTTTTTAATGAAACGTATCTGCCCCATTTCCGATAGGTGGCAGGTGTCCGCCTGTAAAGGTTCACTTGTGGACATAGTTGGAGTCCCAAGTATGGCGGCGACCCAACTAAACTGCACCCTAAAATGATCTGCCCTACACACCAGCGCACGGTCCTCAGAGTGAATCAGTGTCCTATTGGATTCCCTAGTCAGTTCGCATAAACACGATTTCGGGGAATCAGCGTTCCTAATCAATCGGCAAAGGATGCTATTATTTCCATTCCCTTACTCACCACTACTCACGGTCATTTTCCAAACTCATGGTCAATTGACATCTCAGGAATGCACGCGCCTCACCGCATGTTGCATCCAAGGGGATGGATCTGCGAACGTCTAATAGTACAACTGAAATCGAGGATATCCATCGTTCCTGGGGTTCATGTGACGAGGAGCACTGAGTGGCAGCTGCCGCTGAGTGCAAACCTTCTTTGCTCTGTCACCACTATTCACTCGGTCCCTGGGCATTTTGTTGACACGATAGCCACTTTGAAAGCTTCGATTGGGACTGGAGCCGGGGATCATCGTCTAGCATCAACTGTACAAGGCCTGTTGTCTTCATGCTTGTATGACCACGGACTAGGCGCAAACGAGAGCTAGCACGAACCGGAGTCTGATTTGATTCTATGGCAACGGATCAGAATGATCGGCAATGCTCGATTGATCCAAACCACCAATGACCGATTTACATTTTGATTGTAAATCTTCCCTTGAGAAAGACTACCTACGCTAGTTGAAACTTTGGCGAATTACATCTACCAGCAACCCCGTGTTATTAACATTATATCATTCACAATAAAAATCAATATATGAGGCCTAGATTTTTCGATGCACTCCTCACGTCATTCGCTCCTGATATTTACAAACTGGCTCTTGGAAAGGGGCTTGCCAACTGGATCAATCATGGGTAATCAGTATTTAGTGTCATAATGAGTAAAGCATTTTTTATATAAAGGTTGCTTACCTGTTTCACAATTTCTCTTGCTTCCTCTACCTTGAATTCTTTTTTCGAAGTCGGTTCTGACTGAGACGTAAATTCTGCCGGCCGTGGTTGCGTTGGCAGAGCGTTACTCGCCTCCCAGCCGACGACACTGACCGTCCGCGACGCTCTTCTTGGAACGGAATCTGTCAGAGGCAACTGGATCATTACTCAGTCGACTGGACTAGACGTTATCTAATCGTCCCTCAGACAGTTCGTTTAAATTCTCCTTGTCTACCTTAAACTGAGCTTCACAATTGTATTGAGGACGTATCCCCGGGAAACATAAGTCACCAGGATGTTACGGTTGCCTAGGTGATGTTTTTTCGTGGCCCAATGAAAACCCAGTACTCCTGGATTATTTTTTTTAATGCGGTGAATTTCGCAAGAGCAGATTAGTCCAAATATCATGAGTCATGACGATAACAATGGCGCTAACATACACACAGCATTATTCATCTGGGTTTCTCTGTGACAAAAGGCCAGTCTATTCGGCATCACCGCTCAGTGCATCGTACCTTGCAGTGGTTTTGGGAAAACCAATAAATTGCACACAATAAAGTTTGAAAATATTCACAGGTTAAATTTCCAGCTGAAAGGTTCGCCTCAACCTATTGTTCTAAGATTTTTCTTACAAATTTGTAATCGCTAATCCACAGGTTTTATCTGGGATGTCGTGAGTAGCCCTAGTTTCCGGCGTAAGCAATCAAGAGACGGTATTAATTAATAGCGCGGCTGTTCTTATCTCCGCCGTTTCCGAAAGCGTGAGGTTCTTCTGCGTCCTATTTGTCCAGGAACAGTTGTATATTTGAAGACGATAATCAACGGGAGCAAACATGCTCAGTGGTCTCTCGCGTTTTGATTCTCATTGTAACTAACCGTGGTTCGATGAGCTTAGCTCTATGACTCTTATATTAGTTGTACCATCTTGTCGCTGTCAAGTTTTCGCTTTCGAATCCCTCTTATATCCAACTCTGACCTACAATGATACCTAGCAATAAGGTCAAATCACGTTAGATCAGTTTGCTAGCCAATTGGATCGTGCATCCCAACGGAGTTCTTCGACGCTCAACTGCTGGTGGTTTAGCTGTCAGTGCTCTTGACGTTTGAATATTAAAATAGCGGGTTCCTGTCCTTCCATCGCTGAATGCTTCTGCATTTGGAAGCCTCCAGCCTAGAGCGATGAGCTTCTTGTGAATAATACTGAACATCATCATAACAACAGCAAAATAAAAGTAGAAATATTAGAAAGGAAAAAGGTGTCGACCCACTCACGGGTTTCTTATCAGAAGATTAGTCAGAGGTTATTTGCTGAGCCGATTAGTTCCAGATTTTGCTGACAGCTATCACCACACCAGTGAAAATGTTTTACGCTTTGCAGTCGAATTTGGTTGCGATCTCAAAAGCGTTGGATCTTTTTCGAAATCGCAGTTGCATTTTTGGGTTTAGTGACTGGTTGTCGAGCAAAACCACATAACTGGACATACCGCATTATCTTTATATGGTGAATATGCAAAACCTGTCCAGTCTGGGCATGAAAACCATCATCTTCCTGCTCTGGATTCACCTAGTGAACGACTGATTCAAGTATTATCTTATGGAATGAAAAATGATTTGTATTAAAAAGTACATGATTTGCGTTGTGATCTACTGTTAGACCTGGGGTTCAGTAAACGCGCAGTTCACAAACCAAAACCATAACCGATCCGATTCGTCAACTTGAGTCCATAATCTTTTGGAGGACCTCATCAAAATATTAGGAATATCCTCATTAATGGCATGTCGAACCAATCATTTGTTATGATGAATGCAGAGAGAATATCACAAATTTTCCCGAATTCACTCCAGAGAGAATGACTGAAGGTGGCCAGCAACTCGATTTTTTTTTTCACTCATAAGGGGAAATCTGTAGAAAAAGTTAAATACTCTGCACAAATGTGTGTACTAATCATATGCCATCGGAATCTTGACAGTGGAGAAAAACAGATAACGTAAACCAGGAAGCAGAAGCAAATTGTGTAACCAACACTGGACGTATGATAGTCCATTTTTCACCACTACGTTATTCGCCGCCCACCGTGATCCATGATTACTACCTAGTCGCCGAAATGGAAGTACAGGGTTGACGTGGGGGACCCTATTGTAAGCCTTTTCATCGAACGGTTTAACTTACAAGGCGGATTTGAAGTTCTCGCAATCCACGGCTGACCGGTGAATGAGTGCTCAGTCATTGAACCTTTCGGATTGGGGGTAGTCATCCTGAATTCCCGCTTCATCGCTCCACCATTAATCCGGAGGGTCATGAATCAGGGTTTAGATGCCTTCCCTAGGGTCAGTCACCCCGACTGTTAATTCCGGACATTTGGTATCGTCGTAGCACCGCAACGTGAACATAGTATGCAGAAGTTCCTTCGCAATGGCTATTTGCGACATGGTTATTTGGAAGCCTTTTGACCGGAGTTTAGTGCAAGCAGTCAGATCATAACGTGCGACGGTCATCCCCGACATTGGTAAGGCATTCGGAGACGTTAAGGTAACACTCGTATCCTCTAATCTTTTCCCTGTGGGATGCTCTACAATCGATACCCGCTGCATCCCCAGGGTAATTTGAGATCGACTGTAAAGAAGATTGCCTTCAGAACAGTAAAAGATGGGGAACTTGCGAGGTGCAAAGGTTTTAGTCATTTATTCCTTGGCAGCCTTTCCCTGTCAGAAATAATCGAAGATTGACTTTTACGTGAGTGGTATTAGCAATAGATGACCAGTAATTTCATGTTGTTCCGTCATCGAACGGTTTAGTCGAACTTTTTCATTCTCAACTCGAATCGGCTTTCAAGTCTCACGAGAACTCTGATAGGTGCGAAACGTCACCGCCAGTTCTACTCGGTAGTAGAACTTGCCTGAAGGCTTATGCTCATTTTTCTGCTGCAAAACTTGCGTTCGGCACAGCATAATGACTGCCTCGAGAATACTTTATGCCATGGGGTCCTGGTTTATTCGCTTTACAGACCCGCTACTCGCCTGTATACGTACATGCGGAATCTTTCACCGTCGCAAACTCGTCTACAGCGACAACTGACATTCATTCCGGCCAAACTCAATACCTGTTCGGATGTATTTACTCGCGTTGAATGGGTGTGCAAACCATCACAATAACCTTAAGAAGACCCATTTCGCGTGATTTCTCGTCGCGATGAGACTTTCAAGGTTGATGTACTTAGTCGTGTCCATACTGTCAGCACCGGTCGTCTCAGTCGCATACGCTGATGATAGCATACTGCCTAATAGTTTGCAGTTTTTGTGTTAATCCTGCACGGCTTTCTGACGACACTTTTCTGTCGCTCTAGGGCCTACAGTTAACTCTCCCTGCTACGATTTCGAATAAGGCTATCATCTCACGTTCAAGCCAGCAGCCGTTTGACTCTGCTGCTTCATGAAACGAGCTCACTTTCTCACGTTCAAGTCAGAAGTACATTGCTACAAAAACTCCCGCTTATGAGACTTCTGTATCTCTTTCCCGTCAAAAGGTCGAGACTGAGGTAAACACGACCTGTTAACCATACGCAGTAATGCCACGGGTTTATACCTATGACACGAATGTAAAGTTATCACTGTTACAAGTATGTCTCACACATATGTCCCAGTGGCTACACCGGTTTTCCTTTTTTCGTCTTTATGGCTTAAGATTAATTGGTCCGTTCGCTAATCACATGAAATCCGAGAATTTCGGCTAAATCGATCGTGATATGGCTTGCTTTGGTCGCCTTCGACGTTTTCCTTCCGTGCCTTTCAGTTTGGCTCCCGATCTTCTTGGTCGTTTGCCATTTCTCGACCTCTGGTGTGGTATCGCCTGGACAACGATCCTCGCAACCATGCCACTAGCAAAGAATCTGATTCGCGCTCGACCATTTCGCGGTCCCCGCATATCAACAAATCCGCTAGTCAGCGTCCCACAGCATGTCTACATACGCTCGCATGGCACGTGTACATTCGTTCACGCCAAACTGAGTTCACAAGGTATGGCTCTCCCCACTCGCCACTCCACCCAATTATCGAAAGCTTCTTCAGGGCTCCCATAGTGACATCCGTCTTTTCGGAGAAAATCGGTTATTTTCGGACATAATTTTCTGTATGATCTATAATGCTTGATATCAGCCTTGTGGCATTTGTTCGGTTGCGTTTGTTTTATCGCTCACTATATCGCTTGGTTACCGCTCGAAATACACTTTTCAAGATTTCTCGTTTTTGAATCGTTTCGACCACTCGGCATTGCTCTGCCATGGTTTACCTGTGCGTGTATTGTTGTATCGGTGCTACGTCGGCGCCACGACATATACACCACAGTACTTGCATCTGGTTGTTGATTAGACTCTTCTCTATACCATCAACTGGGCAGACTTCGTTAATCGCGGCTTCTAAATCCGAAATAGGGCACGTTCGTGGTCACACTCCGGACGTCTTCTAAATACCCTAATTACGATTCCCCTGTTGTGTTTTAGGTCACAACTTCTCTGAATTTGTGTACAAATCTGGCCTCCAGGAAACCTGGAACAATAGTTCCCTTTTCCAAAAGTACAAACTCCACCATCCTTTCCAAGAGATTCCGTCCCGTTTCGTTCAGCTCGACCTTCAGAAACTCAGTTAGCGTGCCATATTCGGTGGCCTCCTAAAGTATACCGTAATTCCACTCCCTTCTCCCGCACACACCCCGATCACTCCCGATGTGTATAGAATACCCATAGGAACACTCTCGATGCAATATTCATTGGGTTGTGTTGACCAGTCCTGTTGGTCATACACTTCCTGAATGTTCACCTTTTGATTCTATCCATAGAATCATTTCGGTGTGAAAAGATTTAATTTTTTCAGGTTCCCACTTTATTTGTTACAAGTACCTACTGAACCTCTTTATGTCAGTTTCAAAATCTCCGGACTGAGTGAAAAACAGGTGGAATTTTTAGTTGATTATCCTTGTGTTTCTTAATACTGGTGTTCTTTCGTCCTTTCTTTTCTCCATTTTTCTAAGCAAGCTGTTCAGTGTTCCATCTGATTTTGCAATTACACAGGACGATTATGCAGTTAATTTCTACTCCATTACAATTTATGATAGCCTAGTGACCACATTCGGTTCTGCAATACATACAGAGCTATTTGGAACAGAGTGGGCTTTCACATAACCTATCCAAACGTTTTCAACGTAATTTCACTCTACTCAATTCTGCTTCCCTTAACTACTGACGTACAAATCGTAATGTTCTCATGCCCAGAACTCAGTCTGTTGCATGCCTCGGGGCCTCCTTGTTTTCCCATCTACATTGATATTCGCATTTTACCCATTGATTGTCCATATTAGGGCGTTTGACATTTTAAATCTACAAGCTTAGACCGTTGTGTTTTGTATGAGGTCATTTATGCCTTTGTTTCTCAATGCATCTGTCTAATCTTATTTTTTTTTTCCTCCTTTCATCTTTGAACCATTGTCCCATGGTGTTTTTCTCAATTGGTGGCGTTTCTTCCATCTGGTTTGCTGATCTGGTTAGTGTTACACAGGTTCAATACACGAATACGTCAAATATCCTCGAAGATTTTGCCTGTCAGCACGTAGTGACCTATCCAGACGACGCTCCCTCTCCCAGAACATCCGTTTTCGACGTTGTACTCTCTGGAATCAACCTTTCCAGACATCCTTGTGTACCCTGTCTCGGTTGAATACTTGCAAACCACGATCCGGTCACTCTCGAGCTACAGGTCAATCTTTTCTGACCCGTGCTTTTTATTATTTACAATTTTCTAGCGGCCGTTATTATTGTGCCTTAAGCAGTGGAAATTTTATCATTTTTTTTTTCTGTCGCCAAGATGCAGATTTACCCTCTCCACAGCCCAACAGTGCAACTGAAAACAGATTGTGTGGCATTTACACCGCTGAACCTGATTCAAAGTCATTAATTTCGCCGTTCATAGAAGGAAACAATTCTCATCTGTTAGTCCCAAACCAGGAAGCCAGGAAGAACCAACTGATGTCGAAGTTGAAGCTATCTCGTTCATACTTACTCGCGAAGTCATATCAACGCGTCGTTTCGTTCACCTTCACAAACCAGTACTCTGAGTTCAACAACGATATCCGCTCATGTATCAGTTCACCGTGGTGAAATGCTTAGTGACTCTCACTGAGTACCTCAGTACATTCGATGAAGGAGTTATGAGTTTGCAGGCCTAACCAGCAAGCCAGGTTGTACCGCATTACACAATATCCCCAAATGCATTCCGGAAGCTAAGCGATACATTGAAAGATTCGTTCATCAAAAATCGAACGATTTTTTGTACTTTACATGTATATCCACTAAATGCACACATTTATTTCCAAATTCACTTAGGGTTGCCCAAGTTATTCTAGGTACTTTTAGGTTCATTTTCTTCTGTACAGGTATTAAATTATTAAACAAATTGGATTATTACACCAGTAAAAACGAGGATGTGCCTGAAACCTGTTTACCATATGACGAAACGAAATCAGCCACATTCCATCTCTGGTTTCACTGAGCAACATTAAAAGTGTGATCCCTTGATGACATAATTTTCCATCCAACTTCGGAAACCCAATCCGAATTTCATTCGAAATTGTTTACATTCGATGAATATGGCTTTTATTAGAACGGACAATGTAACTGTTCATCACATCATTTATTCCGCTTGTGGTTTGATTGATTGACTGACTCAATGAAAAGTTTGCCTCAATCGTCGATTGATTTGTTTTTCCGTTTCCAACAGTTGTCGTGCATGTGCTTTGTAAGCCTGAAAATCCTGTCAGTTACACAAGGCAAAATCAAAGCAAATTGATTAGCATGGTGAAAACAGTTAGCGAAAAACCGGTTTATGACAAAAGCAAACAACGACTAGGAATACTCACCGCATCCAACTCTGTGCGATTAGATCTAGCTGCATCCTCTTTTTTATCAGGCCAGCGGTAACGAGATATGTGTCACATTCTCAAAGATAAAAATCAATCATGAAAGTGAGAACAATTTTGGATTACGGATTGCAAACACCGTATTACGCCTATTCGATCGTCGCACACAAAAAGACGAGACGAAATGACGTATACAATCTTGATTTTGTGTTCAAAATTGATATTCTGATTTGGACAAACCAAATACAGTGATTCATCACAAGTGGCTATCTTTGGACAAACAGATATTTCCGCATAGGATTTGAACGTCGCCATTGATAACGTTTCCAAAACCGGGCAATTCCGCTTATGGAACCAATTTGGTTGTTCCGGAGAGCATAATTCCTAGGCATCATTACTGCATTAAGACTTGGGAACTTGTTACCAACGGGAATGTAGCTTTGATACTCCTATAGTCTTTTATCGAATATCCAACACTCGTGTGATATGTGGTCCATCTTGTATTAGTTGAATCGAAGATTAAGCATCTTCAAATTAACTAAACACCGCTGTCTTATAAGAGTAGATACATATGTTTATTTGGTAATTACAAGGCAGTTAATATCGTCGGGAAAATGGACTGACGCTTCCTTCACTTCGGGTTTTCTCTCAGAGTGTGGTGTTAGTTGATTTGGCCGAAAAATACTCATAAGAGGTAATCGAAAGTGGGCTGATGCAGAATGTCACAGCTGATGAAACTCTGCCACCCATATACTCCTCATCTCTTTTGTTTTATTTTATTTCACGGCAATGCCTTTTCCATTATGGAGTAACTTACTCAGCGTGACCCCTCATTTTTGCAGACAATTAATGATCCTTAGTCAGTGAGATTGTTGAAGTTTCCGCTTCATCTAGAAATTCCCTCAGGTGATTCCAGCTTGAATCTGCACCCAGTAATCCATGGGTTATGTAATTTAAAACACAAGTTTGACCTATGGCTTGTTAGTCATCCTCTTCTATTATCAATGTAACCCGTTTTTGTTATGATCTAATGTTTGTTAACTCTAAGTAGCATTATCAATTCACACCACAAATTAAAGTGTAACTCACTGCTAAAAGTTCGTCGTATCGCTTGGCAGCGGCTTCCAAATCTGCCCGCATTTGCTGTACTTGGGTATTCGCATTGAACTGATCCGCCTCGTCTCTGAACAAATAAGTTAGAGGTTGGTATCCATGTTTTTATGGACAGTTAAGATTTACGTGGATATTCTCTCATAGTCCGATTCAAGCGTAAATAAATTATAACAGGGAAAAATACCTTTTTTTACTTCTTGCTCTCCCAGAACTACAGTACAGAGAGAAACGAAAATAGCTAAGGGGATCTCTAGCACGACTTTATGGCCATTATACGCTACCACGATCAGCTGTTCCAGTAATAAAAAATCTATTGCGGCATTCACTTCGTCTGACCGTTCGAGAGAAGAAAACTACGTACGATTGGAAATAACTTGAAATAGGTGACGTTCAAGTTATTCCTCGTAGGCGATATCTCCCTATTTGAACATATTAAAACTATCCTAGTAAAAGATTAGCTTTGGAAAATCAAATTCAAGAGTTTGCTTAATTCTTTTTTCGACATAAGCATACACACAGAATAGATGGACAACCCTGAACACTATGCGGAACGGCTGGTGACAAGTAAGCCAACCTATTCTAATCCCGTGAAATTTTTTATCATCGTCTAAGGAGCTGGAGTACAAGGGGAAGAATTCGGGCTCTATTGGGGTGGTCCCCTTAAGTACATATTCGCCCATGCTCTGGCATTTTGTTACATATTGTCCTATCAAAAACCGCCACCAATTGCAGCCAAGCTCCCATGATTCTTAGACCTACTGACTACATCCAATTGATCACCACAAAGAGGGAATAGGAGCACAAAATACTGTCAGTCGAGAGCATGTATCTTGCACTATGAAGGTTCAAAGCACATATCCCATCTTTGGTGGTAGACAGCAACTGATTGTGTGACCCGGTAAGTTACCGCATATGAACTAACGAGATCTTATATGGTTCTATGACACTCATAATTTCAAGCCCACACTTGCCGGCTCCCCCTTGGTATAGTCGACCCTAGTGGCTATCGAGTTGCTCCTTCCATTACGTTCATGCATGAAACATGTAATAAAGAAACCTATAGAATACTAATTAACTCTCAGTCTTTTGTCTTCGATAGTAATTAACGCTAACCATATTCAACTGCGCTTCTAAGTTCAAGAAACTCATAACTATGGTAACACCATCTTCATAGGTTTTTTTAAAAATTCCCACTTTGGCCATAGGGTTAATGCAAAGACAACGACAAACAATCACAGTTTGAAGAAAGTCTGCAACAGACTTTTAGTTCCATTCTGTGATTGAAACGACCATACCATGGGTATTTTATCCTTATTTAATTGGTGCTCCTGGGAAGTGCGGTGCTTGTGAAAGATGGGCCCATGTCAAATGCTCAGGGGTGTAAACCAAGCACTGCACTATTTAAGGCCAAAATCAGTGACTCGAATGATCCTGCCCATGGTGCGGGAATCTGCGAAAAAGGTGTGTCAGGCAAAGGTAGTCGCAGAAAACAGCTCACCGGGCCTAAAACCATCCCAGGAACGTGGAGTGTCGGTGATGGATAAGGCCCGGCATAGAAAGTCCTAGGCGGAACACCTGAGGGTGTCAAGCGCCAGAATCAAAACGAGGATGCCAGTTGCCCCATAATGTATGCTAACAAATGGTATGTTAGCGTCAACACCCAAAGCTTTGGGGAAAATCGGAAATCAAAAACTCCAGCTGAAATGAAGCAAGCGAACACACTGCAAGCTAACGCAGAAAATGGGCTGCAGAGAAAGACAGAAATGGGTTTCGGGGACCTCCAGCCCAAGTTAGAATTGCTGGAACTTCGGGATCTGAGGTGTTACTAGGTGACGATCGCCGCCAGGAGACGCAATCTGCTTGGTACTCACTCGCGAGGAATCAGTTATCAGAGCATCCAACACCAAAATGAAATTGGATTATAGGAGAGTTACTGAGATTTTGCTGTTTTCAGGTTTGAATCCCAATGCAGGATTAAAAACGGTCCAAAGAGTTGGTGTATGGAAACAACCTAAGCAAGCCTTGGGAACCGTAGCAGCAAGACGCTTACTAGTCGAGCTCCACGATGCAGCCATCAGAGACCAGTTGTTGTCCAAGACGGTGACCATTTTTCGTAACAAGGGGAGCGTTAACACATAGTCCCGATGGACCTCCAATAGGCTAAAATAGGGATCGAGGCCCCTCACAACCACAATTTAGACCTACATCATTTGCACAGAGAGGAGGGTTCCCTAGAATGCTGGTCATGCAAGTAATGCACGGTTTCTCAAGACCCCATATAGATGCCGTTCTTCGGCAAGCAGTGACTAGTTGTCATGGCAGACGTGCTGGGTAAAATGACATTGCGGTATGTGAAAAACGTGGCCTCTCCTCGAGTGTTCCGCTTGAGGCACAATTCAACATAAGAAATCAATTTATATCCGTTGGAGTTCGAGACTAGCCGAGATTGAAGACATTCGCACCCGCCACCGGGTCAACATGTGCTGCTAAAAGTAGGGCGAGGAGTCCAGGTGATGTTATGCACAAGCGCACTCAATATACGTAACAGATGGGCGAAGCTAGTTGCGCTTGCTCATGACCACCAAGCGTTGCTCATTACAGTTACGGAAAAGTCGTTATCCTAGGATAAACATATACCCCGAGTAGTATCAGGTAAATTTACAGGATCTAGGCAAGATAGAAAGGATAAAGGTCCAGGCAGAGGAGTATGCATCGATGTTAGAAAAGGTATAGGCCATATGATATCTAGATTAAGAGTGTGGACTAAGAATTTTCAACCGAGCACCCTTACGGTCACACGGCCAAAGAGCGTGTATCGCTTCCGAAGTTCCGAAGGTGAAGAAGACAGCCAACTTTTTCAAGCCTTGATTGCATAAATACTGTTCCCAAAAAGGTACTGAGCTTGCGAGGTTTCCGGTTACTATAAACCAATTGGGAAGTCCAAACGTGCATTTCGGAAACTCGGAAAGATTTTCTGGGTTTATGGCACGAAAACACCGTGCACCAGCCTATACAAGATAACATTAGGTATACGGCTGGACGTAAACTATCCCTGTCGAACCTCGTGCCTACAAAACAAGGGAGGGATAAAGAACAGTTTCAACAAGATTGATCACACGGTCGCCAAAGGCTTCCCACGCTCGAGCCAAAAATGTGAACAAGCTTTAAGAAAATGGGTACAGTGAAGCCTCGTGATAGAGTGGTAGGGATGCCATGGGATGTTGATGAAACTAGTGTGAAAAACCTGTGACAGATAATGAAAACGTCCAAGAACAATCTGAACCGTTTAAAAGGCGACGAAAAGAAAACAATGCTGTAGGATGAAAGGAATGAATGCACTGGGCCATAACGATTCGGGACCGTAACTGGTTTCCGTATAAAGTTCATGATAGCCGTCGAGCTTGTGCTCGGTATGCCAAGCACAGAAATGACGTTAAAAGGTTGGTGCAAAATACCGAGTATAAATATGACAAAACTTTAGCCATGTGTGTTAAGGAACAGCTTAAGAAATACTCTGCTTACGTCCTGTCAGAAGGATCACTTAGGGAAGGGAGCGACCCACTAACAGCGATTAGAAATTCTGCTTCAGTGGATGACCTGAGCAAAGCAAAAGCAATATGCAACTACTGAAGCAATTCAGATCGTAAACGTTTTATCACCAATCGAGGTGATCTCGTCTGTGCATGCTCACAGTTGGTAGTGTCAAGGTTGTCATCGGTTTTAAAACCTTTTTACCGAACGTGACCTAACCACCATGGATGTCGTGCCTGACCTACCTTGGGTTGACCTTTGAACTTGAGGAACTGACATTATCTTGAGATGTTTGACCCTTTTTATTTATGTGCTATGGTTTCCACTTCCAGGAGCACAGTACACTCCTGCGTTTGGTGAGGGTCGCACTTGCTCTAACACAATACCTATCCATGGCGCTCTAAGAATTTCTCAAGCAATCTCAGTATAGCGCACATTCTAATTCCGCTTTATCGCGTTTTGCCGGAACCTTCATAAAAAATATCTGTTCAGTACATTTTAGTTCATTTCACTTTGTACACAGCAATAGTGATCACATGAGCAAACTTGCATCCAGAATATGTTCAGCGTTTTACATAAAAACCAACTTTCACTAATGCCATTGAAATAGCTCCTTGTTATTTTCCAGAATTCGGCCTGACGTTCCGGTGGGGCTGCACTTAGAGTACATAGAGCTTTCATACCCTCAAGACAACGATCAACTAAGAATGGCGCTTCTATCACACTTCTTCCGTTTTCTAACCACAGGCACCTAAAGCTACTGTTGTGTACTGATAGAAACAAGTGCGTAGCGAATTGCCATAGCCACTATTCTGGCTGTGGGATCACGTCATCCCGTTTACATTCATCAGCTTCTGGAAAGATCTGACATTCTGTGAACTCACCTGCCTTCCTGTTAACCTATCTCAAGTTCCCATTAATCACTTACTAAAGTGGCCTTCACAGCTATACACTATTCTTTTATGTTCGTCGTTAAGTCGCCTTCCCGAGAAAATTCTCTCCTATCGTGCCAGACAAAATATTTAATATTCTTAACGTCTAAGTTGGATCCTCACTTGTAATCTTTCCTCGTATGTCTCACTGTACTATCCTCAACCAGAAGACCCCCTTATGAAGGCGTGATCCCCAAATCCTGTAGCCGTTTCGTGAGTGATTTTTATTACAGCCTCAGGTAATTAGTGACTCAAATATAATATGTTCTTAGGTTTGTAGGCGGTCAACTTGTACCGTTCATCCCAAATGACAAACACTTTCACCAGCACCTCAAGATCTTTTGCTCTTTTACTCACTATGTGCGCGAACTGCTCACTAACCACCGCTATCTTTACTCCTTCTAGCCACCAAATCAGCAAGTCAGCCTTGTTTTCATTTACAGGCTTACTCGGTGTGATATTCTCGAAGCGTTCACTTCTGTGCCCTTTACCCAGAATTGCGACAAATTTAGAAGAAGATAGCAATTAATCCAAATATGAGTTATCGTTGTAGGGATTAGAAAGAAATATATCCGCAACTCACACACACGGTCCCTACTGATGACTTGTAGTAAGTCTGAATTCTCGCTTTTTATCCTAACATGTGTAGCTTTTTTCTAGAGAAATAAGTCGCTCATTTATTAAGTGCACCGCATTTTCCGAAAGATTGCAGTAATCCGTGATTCATAAAATAAAAATGTCTTGCTCAGCCCGAGACAAAGAATCTCTCTCTATTATTTTGGTCGCCAGCATAGGTGTGGAACCGTCTAACATTCTTAGCAGATTCGAAAGATATTATATTCCCTCTAGAAGATCAGGCTGTTTTGCATTTTAGTAGGATTTTCGTCAAGTGCTCATAAAAATGTTCTCTTAAAAGTTTCTCGTAGGACATGATGCGGACAGATCGATAAATCTGCATGCTTCCTTGATCCATTTGAATATCACTTTCTGTGGGTGCATTCCAGTTTAAAGGTATTAATCATTGGATCTAAGTGATAATATACAAATTACAAACATGCTAATTGACTATTGCATTCAGGAATTTAATAACAACTGGTAAATTCTCTCTAGTTCCGCCGATGCATTTGGGTCTAATCGCTAGGAATCTCGATTTAACGCCTCTCATTATTAGGATTTGCTAGACTATTTTTTCTGTAGCCAGTACCTCTTTTCTTTCTCATGCGCATTGTCCATGGTTGCCTACTCGCGTCATCTAAATCCAACGGTACCAATCCATTTCTGAGTACACTACTTAAGCTGGACTTGCTGATTATATCTTTTTCGATTCTATTGGGCTCCGGTGTGCAGCCCTAATTCAAGGATCTGTACGCTGACGACTGAACTTCTGAAGTTCCTGTGAAGCTCTTAGACCGATTCACTTCCGGCGGTTCACTCAAACCTAACACCTTTTACCTCTGTTTAATTGTTTTTTGCACCGTTAACTCATGATTCTGCTTAAGGGTAGTGTGAACAATCAGCCGTGTGCTGATTGGCGTGTGGATTGATTTTTGTGATTTCTGCCTTCCCCCTCTTTGTAGTGTCATCATCTTGCAACTGCGAGCAGGCTGCGGCTGTCGTGATAAGCTCTGTTGTACTGAAACTACCCGACATTTACACAGAAGACCTTATCATCTTCCGACCGTCTCCGACGTCACATGAACTGGTAAGCAATTTAGGCCACCAATTTCCCGTCTACAAATTGATAATCATACCAGCGACAAGCATGATTTGTTCTATATCTAATAGATGCTTTTCCTAAATTCTTACTAACAATTACGGCACACAGCCGGGTGTTTAGCGCACACAGTTTCTCTTGGGATTCCCTATATATCAGGCCCCTTCTAATGAATACAGCCGGTTCATCTTCTTCTATACTGTTGCATTCACGGTGCCCACAGATTAGGTACAGATTTTAGATCTTCCACAGAATAGGGTAATTTTCATATAACCGCGTGCCTAGAACTGCGAAAAATTCAGTCTCCGTGATTAATTCCGCCTAACGTTTTCTAACGGCATGCATTTGCTAGTAGAGCGGCGGATTTCTTGGGGAAGGTATCCACTTAGCGCGTACAATAACATTCTTGACTGGATTGCACTCCACTCTTCATCAACGTTTTTAAACTTGCATGGTCGCATAGACTTTTTCCTTTTTATATGCCCAGTCTGTTTTCCTAATTCCAGCGTTGTTGACCGGATGCTTTTACGTTGCTTTGTAAGCTTACATTGCCTACAAACTTCTTCTAGGTACAACTACAGGTAAAACGAACAAACATGAGGTAATTGAACAAGCGAGTTAGCATATGCCAATTGAATCGGTTGTACGGGGTGTGTCCAAATTCATGGGATCCATTTCGTTTCTGTGGATATTCTGCGGATGTTGATGATTTAATTGAGGCATTTTACGTGACTGTTTGCCTGATATCATGCCAGATCTCGGAACTAGTACGACAAAATATCGTGCAATTCAGTAAGAAAAACAATCACCACTTGTGAAAATCCAAATTCCACGTCGATTTCGTTCACTACGATGCAACTTTTTTAAATTCTTTCTGGAACTAAATGAATCAGACTAAAATACTTATGACCTTTTACATCATGTTGGAAGTATGAATCGGGAATTCGAAACGAATTACTTACTTTCTTAATTGTTTTAATTTACTAATCTCCTCCCGATAGTGCTTCTTAGATATCTCCGCTTGTTCCAGTTGAACAGTGAGTTCCTAAAAAGGGCAAATTCTTATCAATTTCATATGACTGTGGAACTTGTAAATTCAGGAACTGTAATTCTCCAATCAACTGATGCATACTAACTTACTCTGGTTGACACTAATGATGATAAATGGGAATAAATGATGACGGTAGACGGTAAGCGGATGAAAGAAAAATTGGTCGAACTAATCAATTCACAAATCTCTACAGTATCACCTAGACTCGCTTAGTTAGGCAGTCGAACCAAATTACTGGCAGACTGAAAATTGAGAAGGCAGACATCCAAATGTTATCAAATTATCCCAGCTGGGAAATCAATGAGCCTCTTTATATAGTCGGTTGCCTGAACAACTTCGTACATTGAATACTCATATGTACATGTTTCCGTGCATCAGCCAGCAATCAACAATACCGAGGCGATCAAAATTGCAATTGATAATTAAATCGAATGTCAAGGACAACAACTGACGGTATGATTTCTTCTTTTTTCCCAGATTGACAAAATATTACACTAGGTTTCACTAGCTCCCCTTCGGATGCCGCTTTTTACACAGGCTTTACACTCGAAATGCATCAGACTCGAATTTCCTTCCAGTTAGAACTCAACAGCGGTACATGTCGTCCATCGTATCCTGTCCTTGGGGCATGGTTACAATTGCTGAGGGCGAACACGGAACAAACGTAACTTGGTAAATTTGGTTTGCCTGGACGAGAGCTGATTGTCCAGCGTTAACAGACACCTCGGAAAAGTCGGAAGGTCGGAGTTTAAACAGTGAATGCTTTGTAGAATATGCACGATGAACGAGCATCGCCGTGAGCATAACTCAAGCCCAGTGCTTTTGGAGTTTGAGGTCAACTGGAATAGTAGAATTTTGTGTGTAAAATTTAGTCCGAATACTAGTGAAACCAGTATAACAACCTCGAGCTTATGCACAGCGCATAGCTGACTGCGATTAGGAATCCGCCCGGTAGGTGTAACGGCTGTGGTGCTCGACTCACAATCCTTCGTCCCGGGTTTGCATCGCAATTCCGTCGCGATGGATGTGCACTGCTGATGAGTCCTAATCAAGATGAGACAGCTATATAGTGTCTCCGTGACGTTCAGTATCAACCTGGACGCTGACATTTCATGACCGGTTATGCATACATATATATATATATAATGCACTTGCTTGAAAACAAGTGTGGTGCTAACGCAACAACAAATCCATGGGACCACGCAGAGAGAGGAACAAACAATAGAAAAAATTAAAAAAAATAACAAACCAGCTACTTTTTGTATCTTCACTGCACACACTTTGTGATGTTTTGGTTGGTTCCGGACTACTTTTAGGATGAATGAGCTCTATAGACAGGCTATACAGCCTTCGCGCCATTGAATTCGGTTCTGAGTCGTGTCTATTAGCGTCTCCAACCGACAACAATCCTCATCTCTTGGGACCCAAGGCAAAAAGCAACAACCAAAACAAAAGCAAAAGCCAACTTCATCACACCTCTGCGACTGGTAATTTGGACAATATTTATGTCGTTTTCAAAGCGAAAGTCATTTTCATTAATAACTGTATTGATTGTTCTGAGAAAGACAGCACAAGGTAAGTAAAACGTTGATAAATAAGTCTCACTTGATAAAGTTTCACTCCGGAAGCATTTAATTCCTATTCTTTTTGAAATTTATCTTCAACCCGGAATCTATGCACGCATGCAAACTGTCCGTTCTAGCCTCATCCATGATGATCGTTATTCCTTCGTTTAATGTTAGCAGTGGGATATTATACAACTCACGGAATTGTTCATTGTGGGGTATCGACGTACAACTGACCATTAGGAAATTGTGGAAGCAATGTACAGCTGTTTTATACTTGCTAAGAACTGCCAGCAGTGCATATCCACCACGCCCGAAATAGGGCGCGATTCCCGGACAGACGAATGTGAGTCGGAGGACTGAGGTCTTATGGCACCGGTTACGTTTTCAACGACTTGCTGAATTATAGCGCATGAGATAGCACCTATGCATTACCGATTTCAAGATCATAGACACCCACTGCACACTAACAGAATCATATCGGCAGGTGACTTCGATGCATTTCGCCTAAGTACGACGAACATCAGGTATTAAAGTTAATCACCTGAGCAAAGTTATTTAGGACACGTTGGATATGCCAATGCGGAGCAGCTGTATAATGTATCTATGCTGAATAACTAATCGGTTACTACAAACTCTATCAGTTCTGCTACAATGTAATTTCCCGGAAAAAATCATTCAGCAACCCCAAAGCAACTTGTCATTTCAGAATATCAGCTGACTAATAATACCTTCAAAAGGATGAACAGGATCTTGTACAGGTTACCAGAGTCTCTTCCTTATTGACGTATATGAATTGTGGAGGTTGTTTTTAAGGGGCTTAACATACCATTGCTTTGATCTTAATATTGATTTATTTTCATGAAATAATTCACCATGTGATATCATCACTCAACTCACCATAAAGAAACCATGGAAGCACTGTACAGCTGTTTCATCCTTGTTAGGAATCATCAGCAGTGCATATCCACCGCGCCCCAACTGGGACGCGAAACCGGGACGGACGATTCTGAGTCGAACGCCTTAGCCATTACGCTGCCGGGCAGGCTCTGAACAGTTTGTTGAACTTCACCACATGATGATGTTGCACCTATCCGTCAGTCACTGGCACGGTTACTGTCCGCTAGCGCATAGCAGTCGACCCCTACTGATAGATGACTTATCTGCAGGTAGCCTAAGTACGACGAAGGCTTTGGGTATGATTTATTTTTCTGCTTCGACCGCCCCGACCTCAAATCAACACCGGATTACTTAAATGGGCAAGACCAGAGACCAGCGACACTAGACCGAACTAATCCACTGCTTTGATTCCCTGTCATAAGCACGAAAAAGCTGCCTAGCATCCTCAAACACAGTGTAGCTGACCTACTCCAAACCAATAAAAACAGAAAAAGAACACTTGCTCTAATCTGCTCACTTAACCGAATCAGCAAGATTATGAAGTAAATAGAAAAACCGTTTGCCATTTCCGTAATTTTATAATGGTGCATTCGTTAGATTTAAAAGTGCATAACTCAAAGTATATACTTCGGATTTTGTAATGATTCGTTCAGGCCAGATAGTTACATTTAGTTCAGTGTTTTTCTTACCTTAATCTTGCCAGCAAAATTTTCCTTCAGATCTTCGACTTCCTTGCTTCTTGACTCAACGTCTGACTGCAGATGTTCGATTCGAAGATGCAGAGCGACGCATTCGTTCTCCTTTTGTCTGTACGATAGGTTCAAGGACTCGATCGTTTTATTTAGATCCGTAATTTTCACGTTCATTGATTCATGCACGTTGTTTAGTTTGTTTCGAAGCTCCGAGATCTCTTGGTTTTGACTCCTAGTCAAACACAAATAACGTAGTGGCTAATTATCAGGATAACAGAGAAAAGAAAAGTTGGTTGATAAAATAAGAACTCCACGTCCTTCAATGATAGATAAAAAAAGTACACATTGTATGGAAAATTTCACAAAGATTGTCCAATCAAAACTTGCTCAGATTGAAATAATAATCTGATTTTTGCACAGATCAAAGAGCCGTTATACATTGTTTATCTTGAAGCCCTGTTGAATGCCGTTGAATGGAGTCGATCTCTCTCAAACCTTGGAAAAAACCATGCGGGGAACAATATCAGTCAAGAGAGACTCGAGAGATTCATTCGCACAAGACATTCATAAAGTTACAGTTATGTTGCTTGACGCGGTTTTCGAGTTAGCAAACGTGTTTTTTATATTACTTTACAGTTTGATTGTGACCAGACATCAAGTGGTTTGTCAACCATTAGCATATTAAACGCCCTAAACACTCACTAATCATCCCCTGTCTGGTCAGATTAGCTTGGCTCACAGATAATCCAATTAATAGGCTGAGTCACAGAACAAGTAGAACTCGTTTCCTGCTAAAACTCCAGTGTAACATATCCTTTGCGAATGATCTACACACAGCTTGATTCAAAGGACATCTTCAGAAAGTCAGTTCTACTATGTTCAATGTACTAGTCACCGATGTATCGCATGTGGTCGGCATCACATTGAGGTAATGATCGGTTGACAGGACTATATTCTGCATTCCAGTTGAGCTAACTGATAAAGACCAATAACTGATGAATTACCAGTGGAAAACTTCTTCACGAACAGATAACGGAAGTAAGCAAAGATTATTCAAAAGCCTTTATTTCCTTTTGGAATTTTCTATTACATGAAATACATACGTACTTGATAATTTGGCTTGCTTTTTGAAGCTTTTTTGTTTGGGCATGCAAATTTTGTTCCAATTCTGTCCAACGCTCTGTTGTTTGAATTTCACTGTTTACAAAACATTTGTTTGCTACCGGTTCACAATTGACACCCACGTCGGAATGATTCGCTTTCAAACGACCATTCTGTTTGCACATAACCAAATCCAGGGTTAGTTTATCAACTGATTCAGTTAGGGAATTCACCAAATGCTGCGAGTGACTTAACCTGCGGTTTAATTCGATAATTTTGGTTTCCGATTCGAACAGCTCACCTGTCCCGAAGTTCTTCTATGTCGTCAAGTAGCTCTGCATTTCGGTCTTGTTCTTGTAGAAATTTGTACTCATAATCTCGAGCAACTTGCATCTCACGATCGGCATGTTCTTTCAAAATCAGAATCAATTCAGACTGCTCATTCAGCCGTGATTTTACCGATGCCAGATCGTCAGCACTGAATTCCAGTTCGTCCTTGACTAACATTCTCTGACTCTCTGGTCTGAATTAGGCAGTACGTACGAGCACTTTTGCCAGGCGAGATACACGGCACTGAAAAAAGCCGATGGAGATAAATATCTGGAGCTAGGAAAAGCAATGTTTTGTACAGATAGCATGAATTCAAGTATGCACACATATCAGCGAATGATTCGCCAAGTTAGTGAGATCAGTTTGAGTGTTCGCCTTATTATTTCAGACTTGAAACACGTACGAGCGAGAAAAAGTGATTTTTATCTGCTATTTTAACATGCATATTTCGAGTGCATCATTCGAAGGACTTTCAATTTTGCCCGTACTGCTTGAGGTGATATGAACTTAATATTCTGACATTATATTTAGGTGAATATTTTGCGTTAGTCAAAAGTTACTAATTTTAAATATTATTAGTATTATTATTATAGGAAACTTTGCAACTAGTACTACCATAGCTACTGGCGCTATCATCAAATAAACAAAAATGACTTAAGGGCAGAGTGGTATTCAACTTTGCTGTCAACGGACTCCAACTGCACCAGGAAGCGGGAAATAAGAAAAGATCTTTATGTAAAACGAATAATGTGAGTACACATGGTGGCTAGTTTTATGCCGTGTGTCTGCCCCAATGCGTACCCGATGTTTCAGAATTTATAAATGGGGCTGTATTAGCTCACTTTCATAATCACAAGTTGGTAATAATGATACGTGATAATCCTTCAAAGGAAGACTTCTCGTAACTATACGAAAAACTAAGCTGAGATCGACTTGGCAGCATTTGAGAGATGTATGGTTCAGTCCACCTTGTAGCGGCGCAACAAATACTGTTTTACCCAATTCGCTGGCTGCCTGAAAAAGCCCGTAAGTTTGACTATGCTAATAATGATGATGCTCGCCACTTGTACAAATTCTGCGAAGCCATTGGTCATATGTCATCTGACGAGTTGCAACCGTTGGTAGAATCTATGCAACTTTCGATGACAGGAGTTATATTTAAGCCAAATCAAAACACTCAAGTGAGCTGTCAGCCTTGTTGCGGGACCATAACGGTTGTTTAAAGTAAACAAAATTTCTTGGACACGGCTTCAGCTTCACATTTCGTTGTGGCGCTTACCAGATCATATTCTTATAATTGACACTCTAAATGTGCAACAACGTTTGTAAACACTGCAATCAAATCAGCCAGTGAAATTCCTCATCAAAGTTGCTTTGAGAAACGGTTTCCCACTTCGTTCTTTCTCTCCCGGTTACTGTGAAACGTCTGTTAGGCCCTATTCTTACGGCATAAATGACTCCTCCATGCCCCTCCAGTTCATAGTGAATCGATTTCGCAAGGATATGGGGAGAGTGAAGCTTATGTACATTTCGGGAGGTAAATCATGCCTTTCCTAATGCTGACTGCATTTTATCTACGACGTTATGGTAATTTCCAGTGCTTTGTAGTAGCTGTTTTTCGTTATTTGTCACAAATTTCATGTAGACTGTGATTTTGAATTGGGACGTTATGATCACTGTGCTGTGTTACAGGTGCATGTTCAAACTGATTAATACTTGGAATGTTCGTCAGAAGTAACTGATGGATTAACTGCCGTGAGTACTTCCCAGCCTTGACGGTTATTGTCAGTGTTGATATAAGAATAAATCCTGAACCATGCATAAGAGGGTACAGGAATAAATATCCTCCCGATCAGACAGTGAAAAACATCCATTCGACATGGAGACCGCTGAAGTTCTCTAGAACTACATAAAAACCATAGGTTTCCCGAAGTTCCGAAGTGGACAGGAAAACTGGAACATCGGAAGCCAAAATCTAACAAGTTGGGCCAACCGATGTATAATTACCGGGCGGGCATTTTGTTGATGTACCTTGCTTACATAATCAACTAATTTGCGCCAGACAGCTTACCCTTACACACGCTGGTAAGCCTCTAGCTCAATTTGTCAGAGGAGTAGTTTCGAGTATCAGAGTTATGCACATACCCATTTGGATCAGCAACCATGTATTAACCAAACCTAGAATTGGTTGCTGCTTAGCATCACCGAGTAAAAGTAGAAGAAGTTCGTGTAATCATTATTTAAGAGAATTGCAGGAGAAAGAGCAACTTTCAGATTCAAAACGGTCTCTGACTGCTACATTCAGCACAGTGTTCAGCCTTTGTTTGATATGAATGACGACGCATAAAATCGCTATCAATCCGCGGGTACAAGGAATACTTCCTAAGTTGTTCAGATTTATTACTTGTTTAATTGTTTATTTTATGTCATACAAATCCCGGCAACTAAGGTTGGAATTTCTAAGAAAATTCCTCTAACATTTTTAGCTTTATAAAGCAGAGGCTGGTGTTCAAACACCGGCCTTCCTAATTATTCTGTCCTCATCACTTTTGATCTGTGATCTTGTATGCATGTCCTGGAAAATCCCAAATTTCTTCTATTTGAAAATCATCAAGGTTTGTATCTAAGACCGATTGCTGTCCGTTCAGATATAATGTTTGAACATGGACTGCTGTCAAATCATGTTGGGCTACAGAATTTGCAGCTTGTTCTTAGAAGTGTCAAGATTTTTCCCCTTGAGCCTCGAGAGCATTGCTCTGAGCTGTAGCTGTTATCAGATTCTTTGAAATCACTTTAATTGTGCCGTAATCTTTAACTAGGATTCTGTTTGGTCTTCTTATCTTTTATGTTGCAGGGACCTTCGAAATCAGACATTTCAGTGGTACCCAAATCTGCGTACTTCTTGGATAGATTTAAGTTCGGTAGCTTTACTTCTGCGAGTAAAAGATGCAAAACAGGCTCTTTTCGATAGATGGCAACATTACCTGTTTTGTCTTCCGGTTGAATAAGCAATATCTCAGAAGAGTGATTTCTCAACATATCGAGTTCCATCTCAAATCAGTTAACAATCAAAAGGCTGATTACAATGTTGCAGTAACAAAGGCGACATGGCAGTAGATCCGGCAATACTGGAATTCTATGGTGACCTAGTGTCTCTAAAGCAACGAGTGCCGATGTGTGGCCAACGGATAGTTGTCTCGAAGGCGATATATAAAATGGAGCAGGAGGTTGCTATTTCCCACATCAGTTCATCAGTATAGGCCACTACGATTGTGGTCGCAATGAACAGTGATGGACAGACGCGCCTTATTCTTGGTGACCCTTGTAATGAACTCAAACGGCTATGGTACTTGTCTCTTTCACTGCATTCATGCCTCAAGCATGTACAAAACGGCAATTCGCCCTCGGTGATTAGCGGAAGGGAAGGCAAAATGTTACGCAACTACCTTAGCAGTTTTTTTGTTGCAGACATGGGTCTTGATAGGATATTAGGTGTACGAATTCCTTCATCAGCAAAGTATGGTCTATGTTTGTCCATGGATACCACGCACAAGCGTCTGTGGTGGGAAGTTTTCAATAAACAGGCTAGAACCGCTAAGATCCGGCCGGGCATCGTCGAACCTCTGGGAGTACCTTAACAGGTCATGTGCGGAATTTAATCGTTACTGCAGTGCACCAAGCTTGTTACTCGTTGGATTGGGAAACAATGACTGTATTTTTATTAGTAAGAGTCGCCTATTCTCAGAAGCTGAAAATTAGGGACCAGAAAGACAACTTATATTAACCTAAGGCCTCTATCTTTCTTCCTCTGAGGGCAACGTCCGGCTTCTTTAAACGACAAGTACCAGGGTTTTGCCTGCCAGTGAATGATGTGCAAAATTAACTCCACTTTTTAAACCCCTGTATTTGAACAATCAAGACCGGCCTCATTTCCGTGACGACGTTTTACCAAAGTTAACCAAAGGAAGAGCTACCTGTAATTTTGCTTTACTTCACTGTTTCTTTCCAACTTCGCCAATATGGTTTCAAGGAAACCGTCATATTCATGTGAAAGAACATTGGGTTTTGTGTATATTTGTCATACAGGATGTTTTACAGTACGCGTTTTCTGGTCTTTTAGACAGTAGAGTTAAACTCCTTTCAGGGAACACAGTTTTCCACTAGGAGTATGCATGTGGTGTCTTGCTGAGAGACAATGCCTAAGCAATTCAACGTGCGTTGTACAGCTTGACGGTTGAGGTCTCGGGGTACGGTATGCACTGTGCACCTTCAGAATGTAAGGCACTTCCTCAAAGTTGGCAATGGCCTGTGTTTGCTCTCACCATTTTTGGTAATGGGTTACAGGTAATCAAAAGCTTCAATTAATTTGGGACGCTGATCACACCTGGCTGTGCATATGGGAATCTAAAGAAGCCTTTGCCAGCCTGGGGCACTTGCGGCATTACTACGACACCTACCTTTCCCTCAAGGGTACATTGCCACAGTTCGTAGTTTTCTTCTTTACGGTAGCGAGACTTAGCCTATCCACCTTGAGGATGCCTGGCGACTTTCTGTGTTTGACTGCTGATGTCTTCGAAGCATTGCTCGTGTCTGGTGGGAACATCAGGTGAGCAACGGAGAGGTACGTGGCCGTGTGTTCGGTGCAGACATTTGTCCTCTGACTGAGACAATCGCTGAATGTCGTTTTCGGTAGCATGTACATGTACTAAGTATGCATGCGCATCGCCTGCCTTTTCGTGCTCTCTATGCACTTGCTGTAAGAAGTGACATGGCTGTCAGACTATCACTTGTCGCACAGGTATGGAGACGTTAGCTTCAGGTTTGGCCTCGGTTGGTGCTTACCGCCTGGTTCGGACCCAAGAGGTGAAGATTGATGTTGGCTGGATACGCTTACAGATATGGCATAGAGTCAAAATCAGCAGCTCAGATCCTATGTGGTCTGTCTGTCGAACTCATCCCCTTTAAAATTATTCCGAAAGTAGCGAAACTTCACAAAACATGAGTTGAAAAAGCCGAAACATCAGTTGGTTTGATGTGATTTTTTCCCACTATCGTTTGTCCCCGTCCTTGTAGTTTACTTGGCATATTGTCGCATTGGAACCATGCTTACATACAAAGAGATGCAACTGGGGGCGTTTTGTGAAGTTTATGCTGACTGGGTGTATACATATGTATATAAAGGACCTGGGTGGTGCAAGGTACACTCTGCAGTCCCCTTAGTGTTCACATTAACTGCACCCAGGTTTATCATGATTTTTTATTCCGTCATGCAGTTTTATTTGGCTATTAGTTGAATGAAGCTCTAAAATGTGGAAACAAATCTGAGAGTCTGTGATATGTGGTGCGGTGTTCAAAATTTGCACTAACCAAAGCAGCACTGTGGGAAACTCGAAGGGAGTCTAACCCTTCCCAACGGGAATACTTAGTTGACTTTTTTCTTATTATCTCTCTCAACCAATTTCGATGTTTTTTACTTCAAGAAATATTTGTAAACAACTACGGAGGTTTTATTTTCCGACAGCTACCAGCCAGCAGGACTTCAGTGACGAGTTTACTAATCTTAACGTTTTATGTCTACCGGCGTTCTCTGACACCGTTTAACAATCCATAATTATTCCCTGGCTTTCCTATCCTGAAATTTTCTACAGTTGTTTTAACTCTCCGTAGTTGGTGAGTTTTAATAAGCCGTTGTTTAGGTGTGCTCACACTGTTTTAGCGAACTTTCGGTGGGCGGTCACGCTTCTGCTCTCAGATCGTACTATGCATGTTTTAATCTGTTAAACATTAACTCTTTCATTATGGTATAAAGCGCTGAACGTCACAAACTTTTCAATGCAAGTTTTTACTTTGCTTGCTTCATTTTTGCGAGTAATATATGTAGACATGCGTATCTATTGCGAATACCACTAAATTGAAACTTGCCGAAACACGATAACATACTTTTTGAATTCGTGGTGGATTCTAGCAATGCGATGATTTATTGTTTTTCGAGAACAGCGAAGTATGGGCCTCGCATGAGGAAATTTCGAAAATTGTTCCCTAAACAGCTTCAACTCCACTACAAAGCTGACCAAACTGACGAAGGGGCTTGCCCCACCCTTCTTTCGCCAAAATTCACGACGTCCAATTAAACAAGTTGTGCGGCTAGCTAATGTCGCTTAGTAACAATCCAACAGGAACATTTTTAAGACGCAGACTTACAAAAAGGTGTTGACAAAACGTATCAAAACCTCACTCCCTGGATGCATCCTTTCCCATTTTCCATGAGAGCAAACTTTGGGTGTAGGCTTCACTTATCTTTTATGAATCCCTCTTAGCTAAAGCAATTGACTGCACAGTGATTCTAATAAGAATAAAAAGCCAGTTGTCAAGAGCTGGATATAATCAAAATGGACCTTAGTTCATCGCTACCACAAATGACGCCAGCTAAGAAGTCAGCGTCGCATGCGACTCTGATCACATATACGTTACATCAGGTTCAGTAAGTGAATGTCATTCCTACAAGGTGCATTTGTGGCTCCACTTTTGGAAGTCCAGTTATGCTCACTTCACAATATGCACCGATTTCCTAGCAGTTTTTGCAGTTTCAACAAGCCGTAATCTTTTGCGGTCAACCACATACGGCGACGAGAGGGTGAATAGCCGAATACTGACGGTCTTAATGCAAAAACCGGTATGCAACCTCTGCTTTTGTCTCTTGTTTCTAGAATTCCTGAAAAACCTCCAAAGCAATGTTGCGAAAAGATTTCAAGAACTCCGAGATGAACTGGAGCAAGCAAAGCGGCTGACGGAGTTCTCGGCGACTTTAATTGTGTGTTCCATTTTTTTCTGTGGGAACGCTGGCGTGGCCAAAAACCTTACAGGAAAAACTGGATTACAGTAATATCTGAACCACCCTGGTTTGCCTGTTGTTCCTTTTGTAATTTCATTCTATTAACAACCTCATTTTCTCATTAATATTGGTGTTGACATGTCTGAATAATTCATTTGGGAGATNCAGGACTTCAGTGACGAGTTTACTAATCTTAAGGTTTTATGTCTACTGGGGTTCTTTGACACCGTTTAACAATCCATAATTATTCCTTGTCCTTCCTATCCTGAAATTTTCTACAGTTGTTTTTAATTCTTCGTAGTTGGTGAGTTTTAATAAGCCGTTGTTTAGGTGTGCTCACGCTGTTTTAGCGAACTTTCAGTGAGCGGTCACGCTACCGCTCTCAGATCGTACTATGCATGTTTTAATCTGTTAAACATTAACTCTTTCACTATGGTATAAAGCGCTGAACGTCACAAACTTTTCAATGCAAGTTTCTACTTTGCTTGCTTCATTTCTGCGAGTACTATACGTAGACATGCGTACCTATTGCGAATAACACTAAATTAAAACTTGCCGAAACACGATAACACACTTTTTGAATTTGTGATGGATTCTAGTAATACGATGACTTATTGTTTTTCGAGAACAGCGAAGTATGGGCCTCGCATGAGGAAATTTCGAAAATTGTTCCCTAAACAGCTTCAACTCCACTATGTGGCATGTTTTTTGAATTTTGTTGATGAAAGGCTGCAGAATACGGTAATGAAACTGTGCAAAGTGGCGAGCGAAGAGAAAAATAACATAACGTGAAATTGTAGTACGTTGCGTCACGATCAAATCTGCACGTTTTACGTAGCATGACACTTGGGGATCGTCTGTCTTCAGCAGCCATTTTGATGGACACTTGTTGCCGTACTAAACAGAAGTATGAAAGAAATGGAGAACGATTTATCTATTACAATCTGCTGATGTAACTTGAGACAGCAAAGTTGAGGATGTTGGCCTGAAAAGAATCCATAACATCCTACAGCATGAATAAAAAGATAGACATGCAAGCTGGTATAAACATGCACGGAGTTGTAATTTTCCTGTGTAGCTTGAGCATGTAGAAGTCAGATGTTAAAAAGAATCTACAGTTGTTTCTAAGAGCACCTCTCCTTGCATGTAAACGAGGGAAAGAAGAAGGAAAGTAAATTTACTTTAGCTTGGCGGAAAGTCTGCAACGGATTTTAAGAAATTATCAGGACAGTGAAGAGAGCGGAGTGCACGTGCAGTTACACGTAGATAGCATTTCACCTTTCGGTAATCTATCTTATCACTTGTGACCCATACATGGAAGCGTTGTGGAGCCCAAGTCTTGAGTTGTCGTCTTTGTGTTTTTCAGTTTTTACTGAAAATCCAGTAGACTGGACAAATACCTCGATGACACCATATGCGAACTCGGAGAATTGCTAACACATGGTAGTAAAATGTGCCATAATTGTCAGCATCTGAACATAATACTGCACAGTGTACCAGCAGAACATGCTCAAAGTTTATCAAGCAGATAAAGCTACTTTGCAGGCATTTAAGCTGCTTTTGCTGTATCCAGGCAAGCACGGAGGCACTGGGTAATATTCTTCATCAGTAGTGGCTGCATTCAAATGGGCAACGGTTTCCATAATTACCGACAGCAGGAGCACCATACCGGTATTTGTCTTTTTGAAAAACTTAAGGTTGATATGATCCGATTATTCCAAATGAACTATATGCATTTTTTGTTGAAGGATGATGAAACAACTAATTACGTTCTGAAAGACGGCAGGGGAACAAGAGTTGTTCCAATTTGGTTAAACCATAATTTCATGTAAAAATAGCCAGCTGAAGGCTATAAGGAGACACATTTTAAGCGACTTCCAGCGCCTGTGCTAGTCTTTCACCGAGATCAAATTACTGAAAGCCACCGAATTCAGATCGTTGCTGCTGCACCTCAGTCCTGGAGCGTTGAAAGGGATTTTGTTGGAAGATATGTAGACACGTTTTCTGCAGTTCTCAAATTTGCGCGCCTGGTGATCAGTGCTAAGTGATACCAGTACTACTTGAATTTCATCGACAGTAATGTGCAGACCAGTATTCCTGATTATACAGCTGTCTAAGAAGAATATGATGCAGTTTCAACATACACTCACGATTTTACTTTCCATAAGACGCTCGTCAATTTAGTTCACTCGATTTATATTCTGCATTTCCATGTGAATCGTTTTTGCAGGTCATCACACGAATAGCTGCCTTCCAGTACTATGTGAACGAATAATATTTCTGACGCATACGCGAGTGAACATTGAAACTCATGATGTATTCTCAACTTTCTGCTCTCGACAATATTTGGCTGGGAAGCAATGGCAGACTTTGCCATATGGCCGGGTTCCTCAAAAATGAAGAGGGTGAAATGGTGAAGATGAATATCAATATGGATTTGCTAGGGGGATGGAGATGGGTCAAAACCACACTGGATATATAATGAGGTGGATGAAGAGTGTTGGTTAACAAAATTTAAAGATCAAAATAATGCTAAAGACGAAACAGCAGAAAATCTTCATGGTTGCATAAAACTATTTGCCAGAAAATTTTTGTACCCGGCAATTTGAAAACACCGACCATTGCTTCCCAGCCAATTTTCGCATCCGCGATACGCACCTTGAATGCGTTTATACATGGATTGACTCGCAGTGCGCAACTCAAAGTCAGCACCAGAACGTTTGCCGAAGGGTTATCTAGTTTTGATTTGAAAGCTCAAAAACTTGTGTTTAGCCTATCGCGTTGCAGGTGATGTTCATGAGGGCACAGACACTGCGTCTTCACGACTAAAGTTTTGTTTTCTGAGTGTGCATTGCGCCACCTTTGTGTAAATTTTATTTTGCCTTGCGCATGCCTCTCGGATTTCGAGAAATATACACATTATTATTGTTATTGTTATTTCACCGCAATACGACCTTTATCACTGCCGGGAGCAAAAGCTGTTTTTGGAACGTGTACTCAGCTGTTTTTCGAATAATTAAGCTGTTCTCAACGACTGTCTATGCATAGTCCAGGGTATCGCGGGAAGCAGTTTAAGATTCCCCCTTCGATCATTTAGACAATTTTTCTCGACAAACTCCCAACATCGGAAAATGTACGCACCAGTTTGTCAAGCAGAGTAGATCGCTTTCATTTCAAGAATATAGAGTGCAATGAATTGCATATTCCGGACAGTAATGACTGGGTATCCTACCCGATCACTTAAAAGTGGCATGCTTAAATCTCCTTTTCTGTATTAACCATGTATTTACGCAATGCCAAGATAAAGCCGTATGCCACTGCAACCTTGATTTCACTGCCTCCAATGAGTCTGTTGAAGCTTCTTCAGCATTTTACTGTTATCACTGATAATAATGACTGTTGCATTTTCTTCTGATGTTCTTCGCGAACAAGTTCTCCGTGGACCATACTGTGCCGTTTCTTCACCACCCACAGATATAATAGCGCATCAACGTTTGTTGGCATGCTACGTTCTCTAAAAAGCTGACAAAACTGACGAAGGGACTTGCCCCACCCTTCTTTTGCCAAAATTCACAACGTCCGATTAAACACGTTGTGCGGCTAGCTAATGACGCTTAGTAACAACCCAACAGGAACATTTTTAAGACGCAGACTTACAAAAAGGTGTTGACAAAACGTATCAAAACCTCAATCCCTGGATGCATCCTTTCCAATTTTCTATGACAGTAAACTTTGGGTTAAGGCTTTACTTATCATTTATGAATCCTTCTTAGCTAAAGCAATTGACTGCATAGTGATTCTAATAAGAATAAGAAGATAGTTGTCAAGGGCTGGATATCATCAAAATGGACCTTAGTTCATCACTACCACAAATGACGCCAGATAAGAAGTCAGCGTCACATGCGACTCTGATCACATACGTTACATCAGGTTCATTACGTGAATGTCATTCCCACAAGGTGCATTTGTAGCTCCACTTTTGGAAGTCCAGTTATGCTCCCTTCACAATATGCACCGATTTCCTAGCAGTTTTTGCTGTTTCAACAAGCCATAATCTTTTGCGGTCAACTACATACGGCGACGAGAGGGTGAATAGCCGAATACTGACGGTCTTAATGCAAAAACCGGTATGCAACCTCTGCTTTTGTCTCTCGTTTCTAGAATTCCTGAAAAACCTCCAAAGCAATGTTGCAAAAAGATTTCAAGAACTCCAAGATGACCTGGAGCAAGCAAAGCGGCCGACTGAGTTCTCGGCGACTTCAATTGTGTGTTCCATGTTTTTCTGTGAGAACTCTGGCGTGGCCAAAAACCTTACAGGAAAAACTGGATTACAGTAATATCTGAACCACCCTGGTTTGCCTGTTGTTCCTTTTGTAATTTCATTCTATTAACAACCTCATTTTCTCATTAATATTGGTGTTGACATGTCTGAATAATTCATTTGGGAGATCTTGAGATCATTTTTATCGGAGAACATCCTAATGACATTCAGCTAGAGAGGATTAAACTGTCATCAGCAGACAGTAAACTTGGAAAAATCATTTTTACTGTATTGACAATTATTAGAGCTGTATTAACTTAATAAAGATCCTGTTTTAAAATGAAAGTTTCCTGATGATGTCGCAAAGTATTCAAAGGGAAGATATAACAGTGGATGTTAGAAAGTAGATGACATAAAACCCAAATGTTTCCGGACGTTAGAGTTGCAGGGTGAAACATCACTGTTTTGTTATCTAGGTACCTGTAGTCTGAAAAACGTTTTTTCATTACATATGCAAAATTTGTATCCATTTGTGATCAAATGCTTTTCTGAGTACTAACAATTACTGCGATCTGTCGTCATCTCAGACATCGTCGATGAAAACAGAGACCTGAGGGCAAAGGACCAATAGCCGACGCCGTCATCTTGCATTGATTTGAAATATATATATTCTATGTTCTCGGGGCATATTGATTTCCTTTTCATCGACGTTTTGCCTTGTGCTTAGGAACACGTCTACGGTCTAAATGGCCGTTTCCGTATGTTTCAGCTAGTTGAAGTGTTATTATAGGATTGTTAAGTGCCTATCACTATTCACTGATCCAGACACTCGAGTCGCTGAAATTATTAGCATCAATATTTAGCAAACAGTTGCGTTTGGTACCATAACCGGAGTTAAAAATGGTAATCTATTATGAGGCAGCGGTTGCCATTTAAGCTTATGGTAACAAAGAGGGCAGTACACAGTTACAAAAACCATTAAATTGGATATCAGCCTTATTCAAAATGGAATGTTAATGTTAATAAAGAGGTTGTTGGTCGTCAAAAAACAGGATACCGAACTTAACCTTTGGTAAAAGAGACCGTCATTACAGTGAAGGGTGGCAAACCACCAAGGGAAATGACAACCGTCACAAAAAGGTACTGGCTCATCATCAAAAGAGACGACCAAATCAGTTTTCTTAGTCTGTTTAGTTTGTAAGACCGATTGTTCTAGCGGGAATCTAGTTTTCTGTTTGCTTGTCCTTAACTGCTGTGACCACCTGTGTTTCACTCATCTTCGGCTCTGTACGATTGCAGTACTGACAACCAAGACCGGTACAAAGAGAAGATAATTGGAAGTGGTGGAAGGTTGTGTATATTTTGGCAGGAGCGTGCTAGCGGGGCGTGCGTGAGTAACGCACAACCGGCGACCGCACTGGGAGGTAAACGTTCGGTTAATAAGCTATCCGGAAGAACAAATCCGTGTTCTGCTACACGTTGGGGGCTATAGCCTCTGGGTATATCCAGGTAGATAGTTGTGTGACTCACACGTGCCGCTTATTTAGGTGATTCTAACTGGTAAAGTCGTGCTCCTAGAAAATTTACTAATGAGTAGATTATTTATTCGTTGACAGCTTCTCAAAATTAGTTCCATCACTTCATTTGCATATGACCTTTGCACTTTCTAAATAAGCACAAAATATAACAAATTAACCAGCAAGAAAAATGTACTCTCAAGGTTTTGCACTTGTGGTAATAACCCTTTACAATGCTACTTAGTAAACCTGCATAACATATTAAAATAATGAACCCCATCATTTTGCAAACAAGTCTTTCATTTTTCTGGGAACACTGTTATCAATGACAATGGGAAACTTAATCTGTATGCTCCTAACATTTGCCATTATTTTATTGTAATTCCTGCAACTTGTTTTCTGGTGCGTCAGAGAACTATGGGAGTTCATAGGGGTCAACCGAATTTCATTAATAATTCAGTAGAATGAAGAAAACATGGAAAACTGACGCTGAACTAAATCGACAGAACGGGGTTGTATTAGCTTGATTTTCGGCACCTTTCTCACTTTCAAATTTGCGGTGCCCATCACTACCACTACAAAACATTCTTTGGCAAGGTAAAACAAATCAAGGGATTTATGCGTCCATTCTGTGACGGTATCTTGAGGCATAAAGTCGATTGATCAGGTTTGGCCAATCTTAGACGCACTATTTTGGAGTAGCCGTCATTTTGAGGGTAGAATAATGGCATGGTTGCAGGTCGAGGACTTCGGAATATATCTGCCGCCACTAAGGTTTTTTCGTCCCGTCTTTTGGTAAGAAGCGACTTGGGGACAAAAATAAGAAAGAAATGGTTTGTTTTTTTCTCACCGAGAGTGCCTCACAAAACCCGCTGCAAAAAGCGCGGGCCTAAGCCAAAAAACAAAGCTTATCCAGAGGTCCCATGGTGCGCTGAAATCCATGTAACCTCATCCGTCACAACGAACTCATTCAGATGCAAATTATTTCACACTTAGCACGGTCGGGATAACACGAGATAGAAAAAAAGCCAGGATAAATATGAAAATAAAATTGCACCTGTGCGGGAATGGGTATGAGGAGAGATGAGGAAGACGGATGGATAGCCCAACTCTTGCGAAAGCTGGCTGCTGCTGCTGTTCGCTTAACCCTATACCAGACGGCTTTAAATTCGCGGATCGTCCTGGATGAGGTCTGTGGGACACGCTTTTTTGTGTGTGGACGTTACGTGTTTGTTTGCTCCTGTGTATGCATGTATGCCTCAAAGCAGGCTTCCACCGGTTTACTCTTTCTTCTTTCTCATATTTTCCTCACCTTTTGCTCTTGTTTTTTCGCTCAAATATGTTCCCTTCTCATTTGTTTTCTTCCATGCCGTGTTTACGGCCGGGATATTTCTGTTAGTCAGTTATGGTCTGGTTTGTTTCGTGATTGTAACGGCATATTATTGCAAATTTCTGCTCAATATCCTCACCCGAGTATGGGACCTACCGTATTTTTCCTATTCTGTTTTAGCTTTCTGTCATTTTGCTCCTTTTTCTTTCCTTTTCTTACTTATCTTCGTTTTCCCTTCAATTTCTTGGGTTCCTCCAGTGCGGGCGACCATGGACTATCGATGAGAGATCGCCGAGAGCAATAAACGTGGAAGTTGGTGAGATGGATCCGTCGTCCAAGCACACAATGAGTGAGCTACTGGCAGGTACAGGCAAACACATGCGCACTTACATAAACGCTATTTGCCGGTCGTTCGGTCACAAATGCCGAACGGTCAGTCACCCGATGAGACCTCTCTCATCGGATCCTTTCTTTTTTACAATGAACGCGGTACGAATTCGGACGATATAAGCGGTGCCTCAAATAGCAGTTCGAGATACTTGTTGGCCGAGTCACCTTTTGGAAGCGTATTTGCTTCCTGCTTGCAGAACCACCTGCGGCTATTAGCTACATTATTCGTCGGAAATGGCTTGCTTCCTAGTCCTCAGTCTCGGATACTGTCCCTGAAACTCCAGTGAGTGGCTGCGCAACACAGGTGTAACAGCTAGTTTGAACAATCGTCTATCTTAACAAGGAGGAGACACTCCAGCCCGTCCCGAACTGAGTAAGCATATTACCCTTGCTTCCAGCTAACACGTTGTCATCTTACCGTAATATATTACTGATGTCAACAACATCCAGCAAAAACATAATATCCCCTGTTCCAATCATGACCTACTCATCCTTCATTCTTTGGCTATTTGTCAATACCCAGAAATCCTTCTTGGATTAGTCCGTTTCAGTCATTATAATTTGTTCATGAATTCGAACGCATCATCAGGCTCTGTTTAAGATTCGCTTGCTTTCCTCCACTGTCACTCTTGGAAGGGTTCGGGCATACTGTTTATGTTCTAGCCGACCCGTCCATCAAGCACTTGGTTGCGTAGGAGCAGATTCCGGTTGATTCTGGTCTCCTGTCCCTGACGGCGATTTCCGTAATTTCTGCAGTTTACTGACGCATTCCAACGTATACTGAATTCAAATGTTTCACTGCTCTGTACAAAGGCTTATAGCTCTGGGATAGCCTGGTATTATGCCCATTTTGCCATCAATAATTAGTTAATTTCCGCTACTTGCGACTCTCTAACAGCCTTGCTGATTTCGTATTCACAAACGTCTCTTTCCAAAAGTTCTATGTACCACCCAGTTCCCCGCTGATTTCCTTCTTAAGCACGCACTGACTGCGATAGACATGCGTATTATTGTTTCAAAATTCAATGCTAATACGCCACCTCTGGGGAAGTACAAATATGTAATCGAGAAAGTTCAGCGGGGGAGCTAAAAGGGGTGTGTGATCTCAAAAAGCTAGCCCACCACGATAAGCTCAGCCCTTTGAATCTCTACTGTTTGGTATACAGGACTTCAAGGGATAATCTTAAAGTAATTGGCCGTCTGTTGAAACTGGAGAGTTTGGAGGTTTGTAGATCACTCCAAGCTTGAAAGTTTGTTGTTTAGTCTCATGGTTGCACGAACCCCTCTGGAAATTGCTCCAGATCCATGTCGATCAGACGAGTGATCTTCAGCTCGCTGATGGCTTGCAATACACTCCCTCCGGCCATGTCAATCTCGGATTGATCCTTAACATTTTCTTTTCGCGAGAGCTGAATTTTGCGACACAGGCGCCGGTGTGCAAGCGGAGTGGATTTCAGTGGGGACAAAACCGGCTGCTGAGGGTATCGGGGACCTAGGTCTAATGCGAGGAATTTAATACCAAATGCCGCTATTGTTGGAAGCCCCAACCCTGAGGGAATTGTCGTTAAGCCTGCTTGATATTGACCAGTGCTTTCATTTAGTAAGAAACGAATGTGGTACACGCGTCAGACTACTGAGTAGTGTTGTGCCGGTGGAGCAGTTACGTACCGACCTGACATATCCACTGACTGCTGTGAAAAACGGAATTAATTGAAATGATGCAACTGCAATCTAGAATTGAGGCGTAAAAAGCAACACCTGCCGTTTGACGTGGACAGAGTGGAGTGCTGTCTGCCGACTGAAGCTCAGAACTTGTTCACTGGATATGGTGACTGCCATCGTGAGACCCCCTGTATGGTGCACCCAGGAAAACTCCATCTAAAGCATTTACTTCGAAATTCGTGAGATCACTACCACGAAAATGACTTTGGTGTTTTATATGGCTCCTCGTTCTGTCTTGAAGGAGGTTTGTCTGCTTACAACGACCATGAAAAATTGACAATCACTCACGCATGCGCATATTTGTGCGCGTATGACTTTGAACGTGGCATTGGTTTTTGTGACTGCATACATCGGATTTTGAATGCTTGCTTATTGATTAGCTTTATAATCCGGAATCTTATAATTAACAAATCAGGTGTTCTTTGGATTTTGGATTTGATTCGGGCCACTTATTACCCAAACCCTGTTTACAGCGCGCATATAGATCAGTTTGAAAGGAAATGGCAAAATGGTCAGTAAAGAGACGTAGATGCAACTGTAGCAACCAAAGTTCCATTCTAGTTTCCGGTGAAGTCTAGCAGCGATTCTTAGAAAGTTAGTGTATATCTCTTGGCATCCTGGGGTTTCGGGCAGGGCAGGATCAAATTACAGTACAGTTAGCGAAAAAACAGACTTCTGACTTTCTGGACAGCACCTTGAAAATTCAAAAGCAACAGAGCACAATTTGATGCAGAGCCAAGCAAAGGACAAGGCTCTACCTCATTTTCTACGGTAATTCGGCAGTAATATTGTCTAAAATAGGACTGTCTGTCTGTCCCGCGGCTCAGGCAAATGCAAGGGATGTTGCATGTTTGATCAAGTCCAACCATACTTTCCCGGGCTTGGCAGCCAAAACTCAATGTAAACCAACGGTATCTCCACGTCAACCTATGTAAACGATAGATAAAGTCGGATTGTATTAATACAAGCCGCCTGAAGCACAGCGACCCGTAACTGCGAGATATATCCGTAAAAAACCTAAAATAAATATCACAGGTTAAAAACGACGGAGGATAAACGCATCGAGCCGTACACAAACAGTGACCAAAATCTGTGCCATTATGAGTACTTTGGGCGGGATTAGTTTGGTGTCGCGGGCGGAACGAATACGGGAAAAGACAGGAATTTTCAACCACTCTATATGCCACCCCAGTCATGAGTAGAAATTATCCCGGCCCTCCTCCGGTAAATCTTTGGTTGCTTTTGATTCTCGCAATTCCTTTGGATTTCCCAGTTCCCTCACTGCCAGTTCATGATTTGTCGATGTTTTCTATGAAATTACCGATGTTTACGAGCGTAAATTTGCGGGGTTAGAGATGGTCAGACTGCAAAACAAGCATGAAGAGAAGTAGAAACGGGAGGGATTCAGGATGTGTACTAATTTCCCAGTGGAGATCGGCAAGGCAACATAGATCGGATGGATATAAAAAGGCCATACACTGGTGAACCCCCCGTGATCTTTTGACCCGTTGGGAGTGGGGTTGTCCACGTTCGGCATCCGCCCCAGTTGGTGCTGTAAGTCCATGAATGGTCCAGAATAGTTCAATAAGTCTAAGGGACTGAACCCGGAGCAAGACTGCTCTACCCGCAAATTAATGTGGAGGTTGCGCGAGGAAACCTCTTGATGGATGCTCCCCGAAGAATGCAGCAAAAAACGCGCTGGGGCGAAGAAAGATTAACAGGGTTTTTCATAATCCACCAAGATTTCCCGAGATCTGATTAAAGGCGAGAAGAACCAAGGGTGACGTCGGCGCCATGTCACTCCGGTGGAGAAAATGGAGAAATAATTTTTAGTCCTACATCACCTGTGCTATGGTTTCGATCTTGGTGCAATACATACATTGAAATTAATTGTCTGTTCCCTGGCGTCAAATCCACGGATCCGCTGGGTGAAAGAAACTAGAGCCATGAGCGGAGGGGTCGGTGAGGCCACCTTTGTGAACCTGATGGATTGCTTTAACCTGCAGCGAAAATAGAGGATGACAGATTTGTTCGCAAAGCCCGGAAAACTAGCAGACCGGCGAAACCATCCAACAGTAAACAGCAGTGTACTGCGAATCATCACGACCGACTGGAACTGGTACCATGTACGCGCGTTGTTTCGCACTATATTAAGTCTTCATCCGAAAGGAAAATTTTTCAGCATCGACTGAAGATTGTTAGACTGTTTGAAATTCTCAGAATGGAGCAGAAGCAAGACAAAATTTCTGGGGCCTGTATCATTTGTCTTTCTAGAACCCTCCGGATAAAATTCGGTTTCTGCGAAGGGAGTTGCTTAAGCAGGCCATACGAAACCCGGTTAGCTTCGACATAGTTGCCGTGGGTTGTTCGCTCTTACGGGGTTGAGATGCGCTTGCAACGTTCGGTTAGATAAGACTCTAGTGAGCGAAAAAATGACTCAAAAACAATTTTTGTAGGCTTCAGTACATTTGGCATTCAGATTAGTAGATGTGACTCAGACCCTTTCCGCTGGTAGACGGCATTTATCACTCATTTCGCTGGACACTAACGCACTAATCGTCCCAAAGGCTGCATATGCAATGACTTACCTGCCAGTTCATGTTCCAAAGTCAGTTGATGCAATCTTACCCAAATGGTCACATTTGCAAGGATTAAGTACTTGTGACATGCTTGAGAAATATACAGTATTATTATTATTATTATACTTACTGGGTTGTGGAACGGAGTCAGTAATCTTCAGACCCCATGCTGGGTGAGCACGGAACTGAGCTGGAGACCAAGTCGTCCATAAAGCCAGTGATATCTGGTATATATGCTCAGGACCTCTAAAGCAGCCGTCATATCGTCATGTTCGAACTCAGTAAAATTGTTACATTTTTCCTCGTTCACAAGTGCAAACTTGCCATCACCCAGCTAAAATGAAAGATGCCGGTGTCCTTTCGGCATTGGTTATTCTAAGACTAACTGACGACAAATCCTCCGACCTAGTTCCCAGTCCCCTCACCAAAACTTCGCCGTGCTGCTTTCAGCCACTGATGACGAGGCACTCTGTTAGCTTCCTTTCCAATAGACACTCTCCAAGCAATCGAACTGTTTTTTCTTTCCAATTTCCCCCATCACCATGACCCTTTACTCAGATTACTGCTCTTCGTACTCTCCAGGGCCCAAAGGCGTACCTTACTTCCTGACCCGACTGCATCCACCGGATTATATAAGGCCCAAGCTCTAACCCATCCTCTATTTCCAAGTAGCCTCTGCTTTCCATTGCACTCCATCTGAGGGCGCAAGAGAAACTAATATAACAGTATTATACGGACAATACCTAAGATTAACCCTCCACGGCCGCTGGGTAAATAATATAGTCCGAACCATTTGAAGGGGGTATCTATCCTCGTCATACCACCATGCCCAAAGCTTCTTGACCGGTAGACGTGCAAATACTATGGATGGCTCCATCGCTTTCCCATTAACCCCCACACTTTGCACCCTTTTATTTACTCACTTACGTTTTTTTGTAACTCACCACAACTCATCAGTTGGAACGTTTTCAAGACTGCCCCTTCCCCTATTTTTCACTGGTTAGACGCCCCGCGCTTTCGAGCAGCACACCATTGTTGTTATTTTTAAATAAAACAAAAAAATGCACTATGATATGCCGTTACCCTACATTTGCTTCTATCCTCCAGTTACAGTTCTATTCTGTGTGTTAGGTCTGCATCGCAGAGCATGCTGACCATGACAACTATCAAAAGTCTACAGCAGTACTCCGGAGTACCAACTGCTCGCAGCTGAAGTACTTTGCATCATAATGGCAAACTGATCCCAGAATTACCCTGGTCACCCTGCCACACGTGTTCTCTGTACTTAACCAACCTTAGGTCGGGTGACGTCTCTGTTTCTCTGCCGTTCATTAATCTCCAAAACCCGAGGCTGACGCCCAAGCCAGACTGCGTCTCTCCCATATGTTTCAGATCTCGCACCCAGGCTTTAAGCGTTATTACCATTTCCGCCTCTTGAG
>LUCM01000843.1:54314-85296 GCA_008360955.1 Fasciolopsis buskii | reverse complement strand
TGAAATCGTTCATCGATTCACAGTACGATTTGCCAAAAACAGACTTCTCACGCTCTGTCAGGCACTTGGAAATCTTAGAGCAAAGCGTAGTCCAAGTTGATGTGAAATCCGAGGAAGAATAAGACTGCTTTGCAAATTCTAAATTATTATTATTGAGTTAGAAATTGCGTACGCAGCAGCCATAGCTATGACAGTGAGGTGCAGTTACTATCCAACCAAAATGTAGTCAATATGCAGGGGAAAATTTAGCTTACAAATGAACGCTCGATGAAAAGAGATAAACTGGAGGTACCTGTCTCGTATTTCAATCAAATGCCAAAGATTCTGCACGCTTGATCAGATCCAGTCAACACTTGCTTAAGCATAATATTCAGAAATTATTGTAAAGGAAAAGAACGTCTAGAGTCGACCAACGGTTTTGAACTACATTTATCTGCGTTAAATCCTTTTGGCCCTGCTTCAAAGCTTACAGTTGTCGCTGTTTTCGCATTGCTGCCCTTTTGAATTTTGGACCTATTGACTTACTTTTGCTGATGGTTCTTTGGTCCTCGCTTTCATTTGCACCTTTTCATTTACGCGGTTTTCATTCGCTCCACCGCCCAATGGGTTTCGGCATTTTGGTCCAAACTGAGCATTACTGGTTTCGGTTCTTCGAATCCAACTTTTATTATCTTCCGAATAGCCACCTGCGGCTTACCTTTCGCCTCTCAATATGTCGGACTGTTTTTATGTGACCCTTACGAGCCCGGCTGATTGCTACATTACTGTGCCCTTCTGAGAAAACGAAAAATACCGCCAATATCTACTCAAGAATTCCACCAGAGAATGCCTTCTAACTCCAGTTCATCACAGGCCCACTAGGATTTATCTGACAACCGGAATCGTTAAAGGGAGGCCAACCGTAATATATTCGCGACATTTCCCCTATTAATATCTCTTCCGGCTTCGCCGTCCTTAACCACATCCTCTGAGCAGGATTGGGGCATTAGCCTCCTTCCATTAGCCAGTTTTCCCCCTTCTCCTTCTAAACGATGCGTCCCTGTCCCCAGTTGCTTTATCCCTTTCCTTAGTGCTCTGAGGTCTGTGCTACGCTCTGGTTTAATTGTTTTCTCCAGTGATCTTTATTTTCCTCTTCCTTTTCATTCGCATTTTTACGTTCTTTCATTTTATCTCTAATGAACTGGGTTTTGTCCTCGAGCCCGGACTGTCTTTGGGCATTTCATTTTTGATTCCATTCTCTATGGTGATAGCACCAAGTCATTTCCAGAGTATTCGGTAACACTAGTCACCCAATGCAACACAGTGGTCGCAAATCCAACTCAAGGATGTGTGCATCTGGTTTAGTGGAAAACACCTCTTTCATCGCTCTGAGCAAGTTTAGTGGAACGAGAACGGTGTCAAACCCACCGGAAATCACTTTCCACAGTTTGGGCACAAGCACTTGCACCATAAATCCCCTAAGACTAGTGCCAGGCCACCTTCGGTTTGACCAGTAGTTTTATGTAAACACACTTAAGAACGGTTTAGAACGTAAAATATGCGGAAAATGCCAAAAAAATTTAGCCTAAACGTTAAGCAGTAAGAGGACTTCACGCACAAAGACCACTGGAGGTGAAAACGGACAGGGGCAAATTCGGGCAACGGGTGTCTCCTGAGGTGAAAGAACATGGAAACACCTTTCTAAAGCGAAATAGATCACGGTTTTAAAATGATCTTTGGAATATTGAGTTTACAAATGGAGCACTAAAATGTAAAGGGCGCAGCAACTCACAGTTCACAGCTGACAGACCGTGGGCACTTCATCGTCATCCATCTAAATCAGTAATAATAATATCCATTGAGCTCTAAATGATCACAAGGGAGACACTAAAGCCATAAGTTAGAATTTATATTCAAACATTTTAAAGGCAGTGTTTGAAGTGATCAACTCACCTCATTTTTTTCGAGTGGTAGCTACGACAGCCAATCCCATTGGTCAAAGTTGGAGAAGAATTATGTTCAATGAAAATGCGAAAGACTATGTCCGGGCTCAAGTGCCAAGCAATTTGCCAGGGAAGTGAATTCGTCCCTCGTAATCTGGTAGTCAGTACGAATTCCTGCGGTTCTTCCGTTCATTCTGAGCGGTGTGATAAGCAGCAGGGTTCAAGGAGAAAAAAAAGCTGTCGGTAGCATACTTGTTCGACCCACTAATCAGTCTACTGTGTGCTTGATTGGGTCTTGCTCTCTAAAATGGAAGATGCTATGGTTTTAATTATGAATGATATGATGTTAGTAACAGCGTTGTTGGTAGATGTAATACGCCAACGTTTCGACTTCCGTGGGTAGTCTTTCTCAAGGCAAGTTTTGCAATCAAATCTTCTGACTCTTGATTTTGGTCGGTCCTCGGTCGTGTTTTGCGAGGTTAATTTCGCGAACTTGCCTTTCTGTCTTGTTTGGCATTTTTTAAACGCATGCATTCGTTGTTGCTCAACGACGACTTGATTGCAAAACTTGCCTTGTGAAAGACTACCCATGGTAGTCGAAACGTTGGCACACTATACCTACCAGAAACATTGTTATTAACATCATATCATTCGCAATTGAAATCAATACAAGTTGCATCGATTTTTCGATACACTCCTTGCGTCATTAGGTCCTGATTTTATGGTTCAATAAAAGCCATGAAATCCCTGAGTGTCCAGTTGCATCCTAGTTTATCAATCTGAGACGGATGCTGATTGTTCTCGTGTGTGAACTAAAAGGAGTGGACAACAAACTAAAGGCTTCAAAGCATCCCCGAATTTCAGAAAACGATACTCAAGACAGCTATCTATTCAGTTGAAAGAAGCTTCGGTCGTGACATACTAAGTCTAAGGCAATATTGGCACTAGCCAGTGCTAAGGGAGCCGTGGATTTAATTGTTTTTCGGTCATCCGAAGTCAACTGGAACAAACATCATATGTAAATCCATGGCACGAAACTGGAATCTCAATTTTTAACGCTTACCTCTGATTATTTGTGGTATGTTCAGGTCTTTTTGCTAAATATATTACACACTCAAATGTTACCATCATCGAATCGGCACAATGGTACTGTTGGCTGCTCTAGAACAACCAGCCGTTAACTTCCGGAGTTACGAACGGTGACAGTCGTTGGACAACCGCAGGGGGATGTTGCAAGGTTTCATGCAGTTAAGACCAATTGTAATAAACTGAGGGTTGGCGAAAGAAAATTCCACTGGTAAATATTAGGACTCAAATCTATTAAAAAAGTGGTCATTCCTTAAAACGGACAATTTATGTCCAGTAATACCCTTTATAGAAATTTCGACATATTTAGGGCAAAGAGAAGGCACAAGAAACTGGAGTAGCGATTCCTAATCAAAAGAATCTACCGTGCCAACGAAAATGATAAACGATGGCATTACAGATTTGATAGTAGAATAAGTTCTTATTATGTAACTGAACGGAGAAGTAGTGACTGACAATGACAGTGACCAAATTTTGGGAAAAGGATTGAACCAACACTAGAGCTGTTTGCATTGCAAGCCTGAGAACTCCGACAGACGGATCACATTCCATCAAATCGCAGGAATTGAAGTATTTTAAACTGCAATGACAACTTGTATGACGAGAATGCTTAGATCCGCAGCACTTGCAGGTATTCAATTTTCTAGTCTTACAAGTCTGCTGAGTTTGGGACTGTCGATCCACATTGGGTTTCTTTGTGTTCAAACTTTGACACAACAGTTGCGATGACTTTATCAGAGAATCTTAGGCTTTAAACAGCAGCTTTGGTTCCGCATGAAAGCAGTATGTATCCCAAAATCATTCACATAAGGAGTTCTCTGAATAAAATATGCAATTTTCGGTTAGAATGAGTTATTTCACCTATTCAGGGTGATTCCATCCCACGAACAAGCGATTCCGTAACTTTATTTGCAAATGAACGCCAAAAGCACAACAAGCTTTCTATATCTGCAGTTGTAGAATGAATTCACAAAATGGATGGTCCTCTTGAATTACCAGAGAATTATATCCGGCAAGCTCAGCAGCTTCCTAATTGACTGGCCCAAAACATCTGAGTAGTCCGCATACGTCATTTCAGTAGACGTAATGGAGCTAGTCAAATTATTGGCGTCTTTTCGATTAGCGACAAGCGAATGAGTACCTTTAATTTTGGGGAGCAGGCAATTGTTCGTAAGAGGCCATACCTCAAAATGTTCCATGTAATCGTCGATCACACACGGGCTCCCATGAATATCAAGGGTCTCGATATTCATCGATTCACTGAAAGTGTTGTCCGCAGTGGTAGTCGTAATATTCTCGGATAACGTTAAACCGAGAAGTAGTAGCATTGACGTGATCGGACCCGACCGAGTGCTCCTAAGAACGGAAATATAAGTTGCCAACGACCAACAAAAGCGGAACTATGTTCTTCCCAAACCCAGGTATGATTGGTCAAGAACCTAGTTAAACGACATGCAGTTTGTGTTCATTTACACTTATTATAATATCTCGCTGAACTCGTTCTCACTCACGGCCAAGGATTATGACTCATGCTGACGAAAAACATTTTGTAGTCAAATTATTACCTCAAAAGCTATCCCTTCTAGCGCCAAAACGTAACCACACCAAGCATCCTAGAAATCAATGCGCGCGATAACCCCAGAGAATTGTTTGGTTTCGACAGGTCGTGTAACCAAGCCTTTGGGTCGTTTGGCACTGGAGGATTGAGTAACTGACAGGTTGCAATACCTTAAGATTACTTCCATATGGTCCCAGTCGTCCTCAATCCAATCAAGTAAAACTCCCAAAGATAAATATTTGGGCCAAATTGCATGGCAATACATTTATTAATTCATGAAAGGTTAACAGCGGGGACTTCAAAAGTGACGAGTTGAAACCCGGACGTAGACTAATGTTAAAGCTAACTCATGGTATGGCAAACCGACCAATCAGATTTACGGCGAGATCAGTGGTGGGTCTAATGGAATTTTAAACAAAGTAAAGTAGTTGAAAATTACCACTGAGCACATTGAGGAAACACAAGTTGGCGAACGAGCTCGTTTTCAGTGATTCGTACTCATGCCATTACATCACTATATATATCTTGACAAAATATTTTCACTATAGGAAGGATTGGATTAGTCATTTACAAATATGGGTGGGGAAGGGATTTGTGGTGTTAATTGTTTTGTTGTCTAGGGTTTGTATTCGGGTGGGGGATGGGCCAAGGCAGTTGAAGCGCAATCACAAATTGTTTTTGAGCACTGCGGAAGCTGTCGCAATCCGTCTTCACAGTCCTCCACTTTGTTCTCAAAACAATTTGTGATTGCGCTTCAACTGCCTTGGCCCACCCCCCGTCCCAATACAAACCCTAGACAACAAAACAATTAGCACCACAAATCCCTTCCCCACCCATATTTGTAAATGACTAATCCAATCCTTCCTATAGTGAAAATATTTTGTCAAGATATATAGTGATGTAATGGCATGAGTACGAATCACTGAAAACGAGCTCGTTCGCCAACTTGTGTTTTCTTAAAGCAGTTGAATAAATGTGCGTGAATGTTCAGTATTTCTAAAATGGGAAGCGTTCATTGCAAATTCCGAATGATGTGCTGGTTTCGCTAGTTGCTTCCGGCAATGTTTGAAGGTTTCTTCGTTCCTCTCTTTATGCTATGACATCATACATTAAGAGGAAACACAAACAAGATTTCTCAGATGATTTGGCCTCCGCAATCTATTAGAAAAGGACGCATTGGTTCAACAGTTTATTTTACTCTTCAGGAACGAATACCTAAACAAGGCAATAAAGACGATGAAAGAAATACAAAAGGTATGAAAATTTGATTAACTTAAGATAAGACAAAAGACCTACGAGACACAGAATTCTTTTAACCCACAAAAAATGAGACAAGCTATTAGAATTTTCTCCTTCGGCACAAAAAGAACATTTAACTAGAGCAGACTACCAGAAGAGGCCAGAGAAGCAACAGTAGCAGTTGATTATTAAAGCGAACTGGTGGCGGTCCGAGGGTTACGCAAAGTTAGCCGACAGTAAACCACTATATTTTACCTCCATTAAATCTACTTCCTAATTTCACTATAGTTCTCGCGACTGGACCGTCGAGTGATGGAAAAATACTCAGACGCACTAAAGAATAAATCGGAACAGTTACTGTTGGCATGCGGATAGATTATTTTAAAAAATAGACAGTTCAAGGTAGTCCGGTCGTACCTTATTGCGAACAGCAGCAAGTAATAAGATTGAAGTGCCAGTTGGAGAAGTCATCATAGTTGTCTGCACCCTCCCTTTAACATACCAAATATGCTATAATTGGTTTATACGGTGCGGATGGTCAGGTAAGTTTAATAAGCAACAGCTACATCACCATGTCAAATGGAATGAAGGTTCAGCCACAATCTCCCGTTATATACCAGAGAAGACACCAGAGAAGACCGTACTCTTCGTGTCGTCAAAAACCAGATGATCCAACTAGCTTGCTGATGCCAAAAAAAAACAAAAATTCCAGTAGAGTGCCGTCAAGTCCTAGAAACCGAAATGAACTGACCACAGTTAGCAGTGACATCCCACATGTAAATCCTTAAAGCTTCTCTCTTAGAGGCAAGCAAATAATTCTGCTTATTTCGTACCCGCGAGCTTTTATCCGAGGGCTATTTTGAAACACGTTAACTGTACTTCAGGTGCGTAAAGTTTGCCTTCGATCCGAAATCGGTTTCGTTGACCGCTTTTTGACGATGATTTAGAAGAACGTGAACATTAGAGTTTCTAGTTAATTTCGTTTGTACCTTGCATTTTGAGACAAGATATAAAAGCATTTTGAAGATCACACTTGTAACTCCTGATATTTTGTACCGCAGATCCTGTGCCTTTGTTTTTCTATTGCATGCGGTAGCATGGAGTAAAATGAACGGAGTTTGAAGTGTGGTCGACGGGCACCAGAAAATGGAACGGGACGCCTTTAGGCGCTGGTAAAATAGGTGGACAGAATTTGTTTTGAGCACGGCAAAGAATCAATGAAAACATCAAATGAGACCGAGATTATTGAGGTTACGTTCTCCAGCTTCACGGGTGTCCACATGAGTTTATCTTTTACAGTGACTTGAGTATTTCCGTTGCCGTCCATCTGAGTGACCCCTAATGGAAAAAAGGATACTGAGATCACATTCAGCCGTGAATCGGGTTAGGGTGCCGGTCACTGGCAGTTACCTAATAATTTGTTGCCTCCACCCTGCATATCCATTTGCAGATTTTTAAACTGCACAAATTCATATGCAGTTGATGAACCGAAATCACAGTTTCAAGTACAGCATTATATAGGCTTGGTTAACTTTCAATCCTGTGTTTAGCTAACGCAACTCAATATACCTCATCACGTATACCCATCACAAAAAGCGCACGCATATTTCTCCAGTGAAATTTCAGAGGAACAGTTATGGTTACGATATCCAACCGCTGAAAATCCTTTCCGTACCTCAGTTGGAATAAAATAATGAAACGGCAAAATGATTAAATACAAAATTTATATTCGAGTTATTTTTTTTTACAAAAGATTACTTTCAAGCCAATTATATTCAGCCTTACCTTGGCCATCTGATAGGGAAGGAACAAAATTGGACTGAAAAACTTCCAGACCGGTTCTTACGCACCTCTAATAAACCGTCAGCACTATAACTGCCAAGACGGGACGATTCACATTGCATTAGGTCGATTTAAACAAACTGTCTGATTAATTCTCAGTACGACAAACTTGAAGATATTGACCACGGAAATGAAACGGGCATTTGGTCTACTGACCACCACTATCGTGAGTGAAGTGAAATGCAAAGTTATAAGTCGAAAATACGTTGCGTACTGACAAGCTATTGCCACATCTGGCCTTTGAGATTCGTTTGACAAAAGCACTGACTGATGGTTTCATAGTCCGACTGCTTACGGCAACGTGGATGAGTCCATGGGTGGAGTTTCGACGTATCAGGTGCACAAATACATCATGATAGGTTATTTCTCAATACAATGTCTTGGGACTGACGATAACTGAGATAAAATAATGCCCATTGTTAAACGGCATAATTTGCTATTCAATGTTTGTCTCCCATTAATACCAATTCAATTTAAATGCACCAAACTATTTTTGAGAACAGTTACTTCGGAAAAGCTATTGTGCAGCAACTAGTAGAATTCCGGTCAATGTAACCCGAGAATTAAGAGGGAACATTCAAATGGACTAGAACATTACCATATTCATTTGTACACGGTTGTGCTGTATCCGTTGAAACAGTCTATCCTAATCTGCTTTTGTCTTCAAAATTGGGTTGACTAGAAAGACTTCAGTAGTCTCTGTGTATTCGATCTATTTAAACAGAACGGCTAGTTCTTCGTCATGAATGTTGCGGATTTTCGTTAAATTTGAGGTATGCATTTAATGAATGCTGTATGCTAATCATATGGGTGATTTCGGAAATCTACCTGTTAGATTTAGCAAGCAAATTTCCGTTGTTCCTTGCCCACTCGCCACGTTACAACTTGTTGGAAATTTCCAAACGGTTGCTACTTGCAGAACGTGCTTCTGCCTTGGAACATACGATTATAATCAGACATAAAATCTGATGGGCATGGAAACGAGTCTTGGTGAAGAAAGCTGAGTTTAATGTGACGCATGTGTAATCTGATGAATTCACTGAGTCACATCTAGGTTGTATAGAATGTACATCGTCCGCGTGCAGGGCTGGCTGTTGTGATTCATTCCCGTCATCTTATCTTACAGAGATGGTGGATCAGATGAGTGACCCCGTGGACGAAGTTGCTTAACCAACGGTTTCCGGTAACTGGAGTTCTTCAAGTGAGTTAGCTTCATCCTTATAGGAAACTAGGCAATTCGACTAGGCAAGCTTTTATTTTCCAAATAGCCTCCTATGGCTTGCCGCATCCACTAATGGAATTTCACTCTGCTATTACGGCAAATGCTAACAATTACATGCACAGTCATGGTTTTTTGAAGGAAATGAACAATACGGAAAGGACTGCAGACTAACTTCGACGGGTTTTTCAACCGAAGAATGGCCCATCGGATGGTAGATCATAGGGTTCTTTAACAATTTGGATCAGCTTACTAGATGTTGTTTTTAGCCAGCAACGTTTCGCGCGAACGATTATTCAACTGTGAAGAACCACAGCAACGGTGCCAGCAACGGGAAACTTCACAAAGTTGTAGAAAAACCGGCCGGTTTGTCACAAACTATAAAATTTTAATTATAATCAAAATAAAATGTTTACTTTTGCGTTCACCAGCATAGTAGTGCGGCATAAAACACTCGCTTCTGACCAAGGCAGAAGAATTCATTTGGACATTATTTGTTATCAACGCCGTTGCTTTTTTGCCTTGCAGCTCACCGGAACTGAGAATGTGAGTATAAGATGACGAAAGCGAACTTTAAAGAAATTAAGCTTGTTTTCGAAAAGTCCACCAAATAATAAATGGCCTTGAATATCACTGATAACCGACGGACGAATTCTGATCAGATAGCCTTTGTGGGGAGATTCATTGTTGTAGACATTGCCACATCCTATCTGCCATGCCATAGATGAGTCTAGGAATGGATGGCACGGTGAACTCCAAAACTACGTGCGAACATTCATTCTTCCACGCGGTAGCAAATACACGAAGGTTATCAATATCGGAACATGGCGTTGTCAACAAGTCTGAAACTAAAAGCTTTCATTCCATACCGAACACCTGGCACATCAATGTTTTTGTGCACTCCAAACTAAGTTCGGACCGAATACATAGTAAATATGCATTCTGCCAAGGAGATCAGCGACGGCGGTCATGCGCGTTTTTCCAAGAATCGTTTCAAGATCAATACAAACTTTTAATTTCGGTTCATCCAGGCCCTTACAACATTATGGCAGTAGTAACAATGAGCATGTTTCATTGAATGGCCATCCCGTAGGGCACAAATCTTGCTGAAAGTGTCCATTCTGCCAAAATATCCACTTTGTTTTTATCAACAGCTAAATCTTTAGCGTTAAGCAGTAACATAACTCATCTTCATGTGGGAAATAGTAATCGCTGATTGATCTGTTGAAACCATTATCACCGACTTACTGGTCTTGACAAATGACAATTAAGAAACTTCACCAGATTCCAGAAACTTGATGGCTAAATTACAAAACGTGGCTAACAATTGACACTGTTACTAACATCCTTCCCAATACTACCTATTCCCTTTGGTCATGTGATCAGGCTGTCCAGGCCTCTTGCCTACACGTAACTACCTCATAAACGTTGTCACTAGAACACACGGGAAGACGAAAGTTAATTGACTGCGTGAATCAAATACTGAGAAAGCAGGAATAGAAACAATTAAATGAGATAAATAAGGCACCACCAATTTCGACGAACTGCACCAAGCTGCGCAGCTAATGATATTTAAAACAATAGAGGAAAAGGCATGCGGACTGCAGTGGATGCATAACGCACTAATGTGTCCGAAGTAATAAATTGCGGGAAATGTGTCACATGACGCATAATAGGTTGAATTTCATTAGTGGCATTAATATTTCGGAGAAAATTGGTTGTTTTCGGACGCTCTTTTCTCTACCTTTTGCGTCCAAGTTTAATTTTGATTTGATGACATTTATTTGGTTGATTTCTATGAGACACTATTTCGACATATTTTCGCTCGTTCAAGTGCTTTCGATTATTCTCAATGTCACCATCCTATCGGCTATTTCTGTTGCGGTTCACTTTTGCGTGCACTGCCTTATCAATACACAGAATACATTGATAGCATGTGGCTTTTAACTCAAACCTTCTTCACTTTACGGGCTGAGCGGAATTAGTCAGCGGTGGCTTCATTTCCAGCTAGAAGTTCATATGTCAAGGTAGGATATCGAAAGCCTTCCACAGATCATTGGCATATCAGAGTAATTCGACACAGTGCTTTGAATTCTCAACAGCACTACGCATCGGATCCATCTAGAGTATCACGTGTGTACGGTCAGTCTAATTATAAACTACCTACCCGGATTCACGGAATCCTGTTGATCAGACAAAACAGCAAATTTTATTCATCCAGAGGCTTAGTCAAACATGATGCTGAAATGAATTGTAGTATGTTATTCAATAGGTTGATCACTGAAAAAACCAAAGGCACCGGTATTCTACGATTCAAGTGCTAGCCTTGCTCAAGGTCAAACGGATTACCCTATAGGCTTGGCCTTTTGAATGCTTTAGCATGAAGGTTAGGATTTTATTAGCACTCTACAAAATTACAGCTTCGTACGACTGGGACGAAGGATTTCAGTGTGAGAAGTCTATTTCCGTCTGTTCACACCGACTGTGCGAAATGGAAAGAAAGAATGCATCACATATTTTGCGATGAGAGAGAGATGAATGTTGAAATGCATATGACAACCATATGAAAGCTGGAATGTATATGATATATGACAAAATTTAAGTCGTGAAAACGCTATCATCTTCTTTGCAGATTTGAGATAGTTAGGAACAACATGCAGTTTCAATGCAAACACGAGTTTAGTCAGGTGAGCTGGAGGAACAAAAAGAGATGTGAGTTTCAAAACAGACTAGAATAGTGAGAAATTTGAGGTATTTTAAAGGTATAATTCCATTTTCCAATTGTATAGAATCGTTTAGTATGATTCACGTGACTGAAAATCAAGCTCATCAGTATCACGTCAACGATAATTATGCTGATATTTGCACAATTATGTGAGTTAAGCGAAAACCGAATTAAATAGAAAAGCCCATACATCCTTTGACATAGCCTTGTCACTCGGCTTGTACAGCCCATGAGGTATAAATATGTGGGCAGGATCCTTGAAAATCAGCGCAGCGCTCTTGAAGTAAGATAAGTTTCCGATAAAGTATACTTTGAATCATGAGAGTCCAGAGCAATCTAGTAAGAAATTAGAACAGGAACACAGTGCGGAATGCATCATAGTATGCATTCATACACTGCCCATTCAGAAGTGCTTGCACCAATAAAAAGAATTGCAAACGGAATAAAAGGACTTGGTCACACAGCTGTCAATGCACATCACATCCGCCAAACGTTCAATTAAGTTCTGGATTTTCCCTAGTCATTCTTTGGTAAGATACAACGTTTTTCAGATATCCAAACTCTGAAGTTGTCTGTAAAACATGGTCCTTAATAGATCTCGGCCGGTTCTGACTGATCATCAGCATTATAACCGGTACTAATAATGGGTGAAACAACAGTAGGAAAACCTCCAGACTAATCTGAAATGTTGAAATGTGTCTGGTTTACATGTCTTCTATGGCTCGTCAAATTATGACACACCAGATTGGGGACAATCCGAAGGCCATTGCGTGCAAGAACTATCCTACTAGAAAGGTGGAGATCAATATCCCTAAATCGTCTATGTCAGTGGAAGAAGCGCGCGAGACTTGGTGGGATTTTGCAAGTAGTACAATGGCTGGTATTGCAGTATTATATTAGGAAACTGTGGACAGCATGATCAAGTTCAACACCTGGTTGAAGATTAACAGAATAAATAACACTTTTCAGGCCGCACACAAAATTCTTTGCATGTTCATTACATTGGGGTTAACGAGGCTCAGTGTACAAATGACGAGAACCAAGTCCCATTAATCGGTCATCAAATAGTATAAAGGACAAATGAGCACTTTTAAAAGTAACAAATTTAGGAGGCATACATTCTCTACCGAATATGTTAGACAATACAATTTGTATGAATTCAAGTTTGGGAAAGGTTGTCTAACAGACGTCTGTCCACCGTAAAAACTGCTGGCAACTACCGTATATAAACGAGGCCAAGATCTCCGAATAATCCCACAGAGCACATTGAGAAGCAACACAAAGAAGCCACCTTTCAGGCTTCGAGTTCTGTTCACTTGAAAATTTCTTGTATTTCTGAGCACTTTTATAACTGTCCATATTTAGCTTTGACCACCAAAATATCAGTCATGTGAACGGCTATGGTTTGGCAAACCCAAAGTTTCCGAAATGCGAGTTTTGACGTACGCCATCCAATTAAGAGTACGGTCGTTGCAACACAGGAGAAAATGTGAAGTAAATCAAACTTCCTGCGAGTGAAGGAACAAGACTGGAAATCAATGCTTTTCCAGCACGGAAATAACAGCTCCACAGAACTTTAGCGCACTTCGAATCAAGTGTTTTCGATATATAATGAGTGGTGGGAGCTATAAACAACCAGACTTCTGGGTCGGCGGCGAAAGATGAGCACTTGGAGACAAATTTTGCATACTGGATGTTTTTGCACTTTGATGAACAATATTGTAGTCATACGAGCTTAATGCAATACTCCAACGGCGGGCTATTGCTTCTGACCATGCGAGATGATGCAGTAGATTTAACAATTCGTGACCAGTGAAGATAGTAAACTTCATCTCGTAGGGCAAATGTGTACAAGCCTTTAACTGCCCAGTAGGCAACTAGGTTTTTCTTCTTGTGTGAGAATATCCCGTTTCCGCTTTAATGAGCGTTCTCGAAATAGAAATCGTAGGTTACCCATTTTGTCCGTTGGCAGAGGCACTTGAAATTAAAACGAAGGGATTATTTGGTGAGAATGATTTAGGAACAAAATCTCACGGAAGAAAGCCTAAAACATCTCGTAGCGTCATTTCATGAAATGAAATCCACAAAATCACCTGCCAGACAGAATGCCAAACATGCAACCTTGGAGCCTTTGGAGCATTCAAGAAAGTCAGATAAATCCTGCTGAATTGTAAACGGCAAAATGCTTGCACGTGATTTCTGGCCCAAGTACGGATAGATCCGAACCTGAAGCCAAAACCACACAGTCAACTGCGGGGGAGAATAGGTAATGTAAACAGGAATTGAACTCGGTCCAAAACTAAACAACGACTGACTCGCAATGTCACGAATAGTTTTGCACGTTATCCGAATACTAGCCTTGGAATGAAAGAACGAAAAATCGATATCGGAAACAATGGACTGGAGAGTTCCTTTGTTAAAGCCAAAAGAGTGCAATTTATCGTTGGGAACACCTAACGCTTTTGTGAAGTGAGTTGCTATACCACGCAAAGCGGGCAAAACTAATGAAGACAATTAATAGCTAATAAAGTTCTCGTTTAAACATGAAACAACAGTCATTAGACAAACCTTAAGTGAATGACAAACACGTTCTAGATGGCCAATCCGACCAAAGCAAAAAAATCGTTTTGCTGTGTAGTAGGAACAAGATAATCCAGAGTGGGGCGTATTTATCGAATAGGTTTTAGTCTAACGTCGGGCAAATAACTGGCCCCTTTGGTTTGCCAAGATTCGTGCGATAACTGCTTACAATTTCGGATGTTTGCGGAATCGTTGCTCAAACGGGTGTTTTTTGATGGTTGGTCAACTTCTGAAGTTGTTAATTCGTTGCCGTGTTAGTACTGAGGATTAACACGTTGTGACGAACCAGAAATTCAAAGCGTCAGTAGCGCAGTCGGTCGCGGGTATTATAGTGAATTTCGGATTTGAATTTTCATCCGCCATTTTCGGTTTCGTCCAGAGGACTCTACAGCGGTGTAGAAAATTCTTACATGGACACAATTCTGCTGCTCATCAATCGGGAATCGGTGCCGCATTAGCTGGGATTTCGAAAAAGCCTAAGTCCAGCCTAACGCTGTAGTTAGAATAAAAATTGTACGGGATTTCAGGTACCGCAAGCAACCCCAATCATAGGGCTGAATGAAACGTTTGCTCATGTTTTATGCAATCTACCTGTCATTTCTGATGTATTTTATGCATATAACGTGATCATTATCTGGATGAGTGAACTATTGGTTCCTCACTTGTCTCCACTCGTCAGTTTTGCTCATCCGGCACTCTTCTTAGATATTTATGTATATAGTTTTATATGCTGACCCGCAATTTAGTTAGAATAATTTACCACGATGATGGACAAAAGCAAACCACCTAAAGAAATCCAGTGTACACGGTTTCCAAAGAGACCAACCAGTTTGTTAGTTAACAAGCTGTTTCCTTAGACTGCATGTCGGGCTATCACAAATTTTGGTAGGTGAGTTCTTACGCAATCAGCAGGAATGTGAGCTGTTCAACTTATGTGCAGTTAATGGGTGCCTAAAATCCTTCATCCATGCCAGCGTTTGAAAGAATATTCCGGTGTTAACAGCACCTCGGCAAATGAGTGGAGCATTCGCAAGCGATTGAACGCATCGCATATTCGCAAAAAATGGAAGCTGTCCATAGACCGGTCAGCTTCCAGCGACCTTTTGTGTTTCATGGAGAGGCATGCATAAATCGACACAGCCAGCAGCGTATAGTTTACAGCATTCTATGTTTCGGGTTAAATCACGAAACGCAAGACAGACAATCCACTAACTTCACCTCTCCGCGCACATGATCTGACTCTATGGCGGTTTGACTCACATTCACAGATGGAGAACGGTTAAGCGTAAACGAACCATAAAGTTACGATTGGAAGTGCGGGATAGTCCCTCAGGCAACCTGGGAGAGAATGCGCCTGGTTCTCTAAGTGCTCATCTTGGCATGCTGACATCACCAAGGAAAATTTGTGATAAGGATTGGGCGAATGAGCAGATGAACGAAACATCGAAGGGGAAGGAACTGGAAGCCCCGTGAATTCATTCAACCTGAGGGGACAACCAGTCTTAGACCGGGCATAAACATGTCAACGACTCATGTATAAATCAGTATCTTGAATTCGACGCTATATATATACATATATATATATATATAACAATCGTCTCATCATGTAATGTTAACATTGAAAATACTGCTGAAGAACCCAGAAGTCCTCTATGGCTCTTTCGTCCCAGATGGGCGTTTTCAGATGCGCATATTCACTCCACCCCAAATGTCACGCAAAACCTGTACGAACCATGTTGAACGATCACGCCAATCGGGAAGGGTAACAATGGCTTACCGAACACTACGCCTAATAGTGACTGCTATTGCAGTTTCACTGGTCGTCTCACTGTAGGATGGAGTTGTACGACAATGGTTTACTGTATGGAGTCTGCTAGGACTAAAGTCTTGAAAAATAACCCTCAGAGCTTGGCTAATTCGACGAGTTGAGAAGTAGACAATCGCCACTTCCCACTTCGAGGTCGACGTATATGGATTTCCGCTAATAACCAGGTAGACAGATGCAACTGCGCAGTGCTACAAGCGTGACATTATAAATCCCCTAATTCACTAATTGTGTTGTTAAACAAGTGTTTCAAAGTTATTTTTACTCTACTCAGGAGCTGGAGATAGCAATCCTCTAGTCTAAATTCTTTCCTCTTATTCCAGGAAACATTGTCGAGTACTACTAATCACCTTCCATAGGTTTTACACTGGGAGAAAGATTAAAACGCTGGGTTGTTTTTATCCAGTTTGTCAAGAGAGAAGCAAGATATATGCCGTTAGATAAAAACAAAACTTATATTACTTTTGACTACGAATATAAAATTTTACCCAGGACAAACGTTCAACAAGTCTCAAGTGGTCACATCATCCACTCAAGCTCCTAAGTGATTCAGATGAGATTGTGTTAAGGAATGATCAATGGTCGACAATAAACCATTGGCAACTCAGTGGACTGACCTCGATGAGAAGCATTTCACGTACTATCAATGAAATAAAGAGGTCGGAGGAATGCGATTGCATGTGTTGCCTAATAAGGTAGACCAGTTTTCTGGGTCAAAATTTGCGTGCGCAAAGCGCTGGCCGATGCATGCTGATCAGCATAGTTTCAACGAGCCCTGGTAGTTGGTAGTTTGTATTGTTCACTGTCAATTTGGCAGGCTGTGTTGGGTCAGTTGGATGACCCGATGCGATCAGGTGTTCGCGGTTGTAGAGGCCGGCGATTTCACTCCGGTATTTGAGGTCGCCGAGGTCCGTGTTATCAGTTTAGCAAATCATTTCGTTACGAGAGACCTGCTTGGCCAAGCAGCGATCAGTTTTGCGAATGTGTGCTTCACCACACCCGTAAGTCAGTTGGTAGACAACATGTGAAACATTAGGATCAGCATGACGGTTTGAGTGATTGTGAAAGCCCAATCGTTTTTCTGTCTATAATCGATTCAATTGTGGTTCTGGCTACGCGCATTTGGTTAGTGATTTAAAATGCTATTGATTTGATTAAGAACTTAACCATCTTTACATGAGGAGGCAATAAAAACTTGCTTCTTCTCGAATGAAATTGATTTTTGGCTTGGTTTTCCCAGTTGAAGTGTCGTTCGATGAAATTGTCCTGGAAACCATTAATTCACAACTGTTGTTTTATGAACCATTCTTCATTATACATTTGATCTTTGGTGCAGACATTCTGCTTTATGTTGAAAATAGTTCAAACTAATCCTTGACTGAATTCCACCAATGTGAAACCGGAGAGCTGCAAGTAACTTCAAACTCAAGTGACCTTAGGGCAGATATTACTTTACAGCGTTCTATCGGGACGTCTAATTAATAAAATATCTAAAAAACGTAAATGAGTACTTCTTCCTCTTCGTGAGAAACAGAACGGTTGCGGTGGATAGAATTTCGCTTGTTTAAAAAATAAGTAAAACATTCTTCAACATATAAAATTAGCCTGACATCAACCCAGTGTTTGTAAGGAGATCATTTCAAAATATGATTAAGCATATTTTGATCGATCATGACCACAAACACTCAGAGGACTTCTGGTCATCCTAGGGCTTATTTGCCCGAAAGCTTCTGTTCAAAAAATAGACAGTAGTTTTGGTGCATGACCGAATGAGGTGGCGACTAAACTGAAAATTACCGGAGAAGCGAGAATTATGTGGGAAACTTAAATCACAAAATTGTCATGTTTCATGAAGAAATAATTTTGAAAAAAACACTAAGTGATTACATCCCGTGGAAACGTGTCGGGATTTTACTGAGCGAATTGCAGACAAAATGGTGTTGGCAGTTTCTGAAAGACCTTACAGGCGAATTTTCTTTCACTCCAACCGACCACCTTACTCCGATTAAAAAGAGCAGTAGAAAAAGACATCGGATTCTCGACGTAAATGTTCACAACCAATTGCAAAATTCCGTGGATGTAACAAATAATTTACCAAAATTGTTAGATAGCACGAAATCGATCCGACAATGAGTCAATCACTCGTCTCCTTAAACAAGCATGACTGATATCTCAAATATTCCTTTGGTCTCTTTGACAACTTTTAGTGGTTTTCAATTGGGGTAGACGTTTCCCTTCCCAAATATCCGTGATTTCAATTGTAATGACCGAGGTGCGGAAAAATGGGGTCATGGTAGACTAATCCTCTGCTGCGAGTTTCAATGAATAGGAGCTCGAAAGACGTTAGAACATGTCACATATGCCAAGCCCGTCTTTTGAAGTTTCTCGAATGAATGAATAAGAAGGAACACGGGAGAGAATGGATAACACCATTTTACGTACATTTGGCAACCGTGTGCAGAATATCGCATAAGGATTGACACAAAACAAAAAAGGACAAAGAAATCGATAAATACACGGAAAAAACAATCAAATATGCGGTTGGTCTCGACAGTCACTTCCATCAGACTGGCAGATTGTGGACAACTTTCAAATTTCTTATTTTATACCCTTTACCAGAGGAGTAGCCACAGATTCCAACAAAGATTTGACGCGAAGCAATAAATTACATTTGGACGGACTAGCACTCGGATTTCGTCGAAAATGAATGTGGCGTGGTCCAGCTGAATTGCATTGCGCCAGTAACTCATTTAAAGTCATATTCTTAGCTCTGTTTTCTAAAGTTCTCACAGGTGTTCAGTCGTTTCTCGGTTATTTCGAAGTACCAGCTACCCCGTGGCTCCTAAATAAGGTGGACACATAATGAAGTTACCCGACAGTGGAGACTGCCTAGATGACTTTCAGCGATTAATAGGTCCGCATTTTAAGATTATACCGACGAAGCGGCTAAATATGTCCACTTATGTTATTTGTCGTTGAACTAGCCCATTACTCTGGTCCCCTTGGCAAAATTGTGATAAGAAGACTATTTTCTTTGTAATGTTGACTTTTCGACTCGCATTTTATTGTACCTCGTTGGCTAGCCATGTTGCTCCAATACAAAGGAAGATTTTTGGATGAAGTCCTAAGGATTCGCGTTGACACAGAGCCGCTTTGCTGTGTTGAAAAATGACGAGGCAAAGGGGATCACTTGGGCTGTACCGGAAAGAATCTACGGAATTTGGGATAGTATCCAGCAGTGGAATGCACACGTGTTTAGAATATACACAGGACCGTCTTTTTTGGTCTGAGAAAAGTCGGAATCAAACGTTCGTATAAGCATATCATGAAAAATCACCATAGTTCCCTACGATATCCACAATTATTTTCACTACCATTATTCAAAATCTGCATACAAGATTCTACTTATTGAATATGAATCATCATTCTACCTCAGGGCTGACTTAACCAGTGCAAACTTGACAGGCATTGCATTAGGGTTGGGAGCAGCGCATTGACATCGTATCAAGTACTAATAATATGGGTCAGTAGTCGGGGATCATGTGTTTTCACTAAATTACTTGTCATGGTCCTCAAACACTCAACTAAACACTAAGACACACGTACAGCCGTTTGTTCCTTGTCAGTAATCATCGTCGGTGCATATCCTATTGCTAGCACACACCAAGTAGCCAAGCTCCGTAGGTCGCGTGCACGGGTATCTCGTGCTAGAGCTACAAGAAGAGATGTCACCTCTCAGTTGATGTAGACTTCTGTGCAACAACGGCTCGTGGGCGTGGAACCAAGTAATGGATAGGTATAACATCATTAAACCACTGACAACCAGCCCGGCGGCACAAATCTAATGCGTTCGATTCAAGATCATTCGTTCCGGTTTCGGGACTCATTTCAGTCTTGGAGGATATCTAGGGCCGATAATTCCTAACAAGGATAGAACAACTTTATTGTCCTTCCACAGTTTCTTAATGATCACTTGGACACCTATATCACACGATGAATAATTTCACGCCGACAATGATGTACAATGATTCATCGACATTTGGCTAGGGTTATTTGATGGCTACTAGGTGGTTGCACCCCCATCCCAAGAGAAGTGTCAGTGGCCATATGCAGCTCATTAATTTTGCGCAATGCAGATCACACTTGTCGACTACGAAGCTATTTAACAAGTCTTGACATGGTCAGTACTGAACGAAAGGATTGATAAATCACACATCAGAATAAGGCTATTTTATTCTTTATCAGGAATACAAAGTGTTTCTAATTATGGGCAACCAATCTGCTTCGAGATGGATAAAGAATGATTAGTTTTCTACTCCATCAAAGATGCTTCGATTCACAACTTCTTTGTTGAGAATACACTGCCTGTGAACAAGTGAAGACAACCGTTCACCGAATGAGCACGTACTTCATCTGCTTAGTGACTTTAAAGAAACCAAAGGAACGAACTAACTCAGGCCGTCTCACGAACTTCCAAAACTTGAATATCCCCAAGTGCGAACGTTCGATGACCTCTTCATATAAACGATGTTTATGATGTCATTCTTCCGAGGGTGCGCCAATCCGTTACACAGTTTTTCGGGTACTACAGATCGGAATGCGCAACGTGTGAAAATTGTGCATGTATGCAGTTATGTGTGGCGATTTTGTTTTACCTGTTGTACATGTATGTGAGACATGTTTACCAGCGCTAGATTCGAGTCAACTCATGGGCCGCGCAACGACCCCTGATAAGGGGACTGGAAACGTGTAACTATTTTGAAGTGCTCCGCCAACGTCTGTCGGTCAATTCGAGCACGAGAATTAACTTTACAAGCTAATTTCGGATACAATGAGAAAACAGAAGGACTAATTTCAAAGCGGTGTGTGCTCATTGTGTCTATCGACAAAATCTAGACTGTCTACCTCGCTCTGTCTCCTCGGCCCGCAAGCGAACAAACAAACAAATACACAAACTTTTCAAATGAAAACTTTCTGATGTCGAAAATCGTTTCGAGTTGAGGACACGGGTGCCGTATGACTGTGTGGACTACGGCAGCAACAACAGCAATTACTACTTCCTGTAATTAAGGTCTGTGTCCGCTGTTGACGATCAGTGGGCAACAAAATCAAGCATTTATCACCGAATTTCAGATCCAGCAAAACTATTCAATCCAAACAATACGAAGAAGGACAGACTGGTGCCTCTGTGTGTGTGTGTGCGTGCGTGCGTGTGTGTGTGTGTAAACGTGCATTCTTATGTGCAGATGTTCGGTCTTCGCCAAATGGATGAGGTGGGAACTGTGCCAAACGGTCAACCATCCCTTTGGGCACTGGTCTACTCAGTGACAGCATGTCAATAGACCAATACCGCTGCAAACCTCATTTACGGCTTTTTGGGATAAATAGTAGTGCTTATAAAATAGTGTGTGCATTGCAATCTTGTGAATTTAGTCGGACTTTGGTCAGTCATCGGACCTCAACAAAAACACGGATTTATCCAACCTTCTGCGGCAGTCTTCTTATTTGTGACTCATATTCAACCTCCGAGGGAAAATGTGTTGGATCAAACGGGTATCGGTCATTCTGTTCTTGACGTTCCATTTGGGGAGCTGCAGTAAGCAAGTTTCATCCCCGTCCTCATGGTGTCAGCACTACCGGAACCCGGGAAAAGCAGACTTGAGTCGTGCCTTCGACTTCCCGCACCTTTTGGAGCATTTGAACGAAGACTTCGAAACGGTCAGCAAATGTTCTGAACAGTTACTCGTACACAGTTGTAAATTTCACTTTATGTTGAGAAAAACCCCAATTAGAGGTTGTGATTATGTTTAGGCAATCAATGTTCATTTGCGTGGGATAAATTTTGAACGATTAGAATGATGACCGAAAATTCAGAACTTATCCAGTCAGCCTCACTTATCACGGCAGGGGACAATTTTTACATTGCTTGTTTCCAAGGGACACTGTTCAAACAAGGTCTTGGGTTATTCCTCATACTTCTATATTTCACAGTCCCAATGTTCGATCCTATCGATATTGCTGTGAACAACTAAAGCTTGGGAGTTTGTCCAGTCCGTATCACTTGAATATAGCAGTCAGGAAAAGAGCCACTGAGCCAATTAAGTTTACTGTTCCCCTATTGTATAGAACACAAATGCAATGGTCAAAGCGGACTGTACTTCACACTGACCGCGAAAGCATAAACGAAAAATACTGTGTAGGGTTAAACATTCAAAGGCGAGAGACAAGAAAATTTGCGTTCGTTTGGGTAAACCGTTCCACTCTTGTTCCTCAAAAATTCATTGGACTAAAAACCGAGCATGTGAAGTGAATTGTAGTGATACTGAAAACAATAGTCAAAAAATCGACAAAATTTAAGCTAGTCTTTTGACAGATGGGCTGAATAACAATTTGTGCTAGGAAATACGCAAACGTTTTCAAGCAAAGTAAATGACCCGTGCAAATTTTACGCACTAGAATACCAAGCTCAGGTTGACGGGAACGATTGTTTTCTCATATTCAAGTTTGTGCACTTTCCTTTATTTTGTGAAGACCCGAAGAATGGAATGGGATTCTGCAGACTGTCATTTGTCGACTTTGCGGTTAAGCAATAATAATAGTACGAAGCATACATGCGGTTAAACCAACGTGGGTTTTCAAAGTTTCCAAAGCTAGGAATAATGCTCATTTCTGAATTAGTTTTTTTGCTTTTTGCTGTCGCTCTATTGAAACCATTCCAGCAATGAAGACAGTTACGAATAACATCGTAATCTTCATCATCGTCATCATCAACCAAGCTTTTACCCCGACCCGCATCATCATTCCTAGGGAATTTTCCAGGTAGATCCCTGTGTATGACTTAATCCGGAAAAAGTGCTGTAGGGGTAATCAACGCTGTCCAGTCATAAATTCTAGGTTACGCCGCTTTACTTTATAGATTTGCTTTTAAATGTCGAGTTTCATATACAGTGGGGAAACATTTTTGGGCTTGGCTTTTTAGAATAAATTGATCACGTGATTTGGGATCAGAGCGATGTGACTTAGTTAACCCCACCTAATTGGGTTAAAAATCTATGTCATGCAAATACGCTTTTTTATTCCACCTTATTCAATTAAAATAGGCCTATTCTTTTATTCATTTACTCAATAGACTTAAATATTTCCTTTATCGAGACTAGCATCACTTACTTATCATGCTGCGGTTAATGCTACGGACAAATTGGTACTGTGTTTCTGTCATGGATGCGTGAACAGCAAGCACATTTTTTATCTCTTACACACCCTAATGTCTAACGCCTTACTGAGAAGTTCGAAATAGTTAAGCAATCAAATCAGTCAGTCTCGAGTCTAGTAAGTTTGGTGCAAATGAAAGAGTTCCGCAGTTTATTTAGTCATGCCAATTTTGTGTAGATAAAGGAAGAAATAACAATCACATCAATTGAGAACTCAAGCCATTCCAGAAAGGTAGCATTAATCCGATTGCGTGAAGTCTTCGACCGAGGGGTATTCAAACGCATGCCGAAAGGTGTTTGGACATTTTATCTAAGGATCAACGGGTACCCACACAAATTGCCTGAACTTATGTCTTCTACCACGGTGAAGTTTTAGCCAGTAATGGTCTATCTTTAAGTAAGTTACCCGAGCACCGTTCAACTTGGTCCGGTAGTTCAGGTGGCAGCATAAATGCGACGCGGATGCGTGTGTTTCTTCCGTGCATGAGTTCGAATCTTGCGCAGCGTGAACATTTTTCATGGACGGATCAGCGTTATATTTATCAAAGTCTCCGAACCAAACTCTTACTCCAAAAATGTTTTGACAGGGGCTATACAATAGCCGAGTCAAATGGATGGATTTGTTAATTCTTTAGACAATTCCTTTATCTATTCTCCGTGTGTCCGTACAAATTATCAGTTTCATAGCCCATCCACGAGTGGAAAAATACTACTGGATTCACTCGCATGCGATCTCGCCTGGGTAACTGCTGCGTCACACAGGCTTCTGCCCGCTCGTAAGCCATCGGCTCCCACTTGGCGGTACCGCTCAGATCAGCTACCAGGGACAGATTCCGTAACATTAAGTGAGGAAGAAGATCGACAAGCCAGATCCTCCAGCAAACTGGATTCGTGTCACGACTTTTCGTTTACTCTGACCAACTGCCGGATGAGAAACTCCGTTTTATTGAAATGAAACGTTAAGCTGAGTAACAACTGAATAATAAATGGTGAAATTTTCGTCTTGAGTATGCCGCCATTAGTCAGGATGTAAAGGACAATCAGCAAGTGAAACAGTTTCAAATGAAAAAAGAGTACAACTTCGGAATAAATACATTGAGTGTTCCCGTATTTACGCCAGTAGAGAGTCCGTTTTCGACTTGACCAGTAGATTACTGGATGTTGAAAAGAAATCACTTATCGTCAAGCATGGATGTAGTTTGTGGTAACGCACCGCAATAGAGGACGTGGGTTACCGTTTGAATAAGCACGACAAATATTTGGAACCCTGGGACGAGACGAAAATGCCCAAACGATGATTTTTAATCGGAATGAATCAATACTGTAATGTTTATAGGGTTCAAGGACCATAAATTGAATTTTGATATCACGTGGTGAATCATTTTGTGTGAAGTCCCCAACTTGTTGTCCACTTTTGATCAATGCGAGATTTATTCGTAATTTGTTCCAATCCCTACAATTTGCTTCTCTCTACTTTGCGAATAAAAAATGAACCCGCATTTACAGCACGTCACCTTGGGCCAGATCAGTGAATGGTACAATCGGACTCGTGTCCCGCCACATTTGTATTCAGAGTCACGATTTCAACAATTCTGTGAGAAGACATATGCGAAATTTTTGGAAATTGCGAACTCTACCGGGTCACTTGGGGTTAGTTGGATGTAAAATCGTTTTTTATGTAATGGCTAACGATGTGTACATTTTCTTACATTTCACACGGCCAATATAAGAAATTAACCACTAATATGTCTGAGTAAATGACTTGACAACTTGTGTGTAAATTCGAACTATTCGTTCGCTGTTGCAAACAGGTTCGGATTTCGAATCGACTCATTCCACTGGTGCAGGGAGTTTTGGCTGCACCCATAGTTTTACTTTGTTCTTTTCACATTTCTTTTCAGATCGCGCGATATAGCATTCTCAATGTTCGACCAAAAAGTGAGTTGGTCCATATGGATTTAATTCTGACTAGTCGAAAATTAGTTTACGTCGTGAATTTTGTAGAATACTACAATGTAAAAGTTACCAAGTATTCATTGTCAACTGAACCACTTCGGCATTGGACCCAGTGAAAACATTCTTGTAACGGGACGTAAGGTTGTCTTAATCGTCCCATTATTGATTTGTATCTAATTAACCAAGTATTACCTGCAGAAATTGATCTCGATTAAGTCCCTTAAAGTTTACAACTCTTTTAGGTTCTCTTAATTTGCAAATCGCAATTTTGTAAACCACCAAACAGACTGACGGTTCAGATAAAATGCTCACAATGAGCGCATACGTACTTGCCACGATATGTCCTCGGATTGGTGCAGTCTTGTTAATCTGACATAGAAAATCACATTGAACTGACGAGCATTTTCACAAAAGCCCCAGTGAGCAAAATTCTTCCTTGGTTATTAACGGTAACATGTTGAATTTACGATCAGTTCTATTGGATTCCGTCCGAACAGATCGAGTATCCGGCAAAGGGGCAAATGATATATTTTGTGTTGTGTACTGAATACGTTGTCCGGAATCGAAAAAGTTAAGTACGCCATATTTCGAGGTGGGTGATCAAAGCAATATGTGAATTTCTAAACTAGTCTTATGCATGACAATGAAGCTTTGCATCTTTGCGGTAACTTTTGAAGAGCAAACGGAGCTTTCACGGATAAATGATCTCTGTCTTCCCGGATCTCAAGGTTAAAACCGGTTCAGTCGACCCTGCAATTCCATGTCTCAGGCTTCCATTGAGGCATATGGCTTTGGAATTAATTTTTCGTCTTCGATCGTTGTATTTAAACGATACCGGCAAATTTATGGTTCACCACGAATGATGATGTTCCGCAGGATTGCTCTGTCTCGGGTTTTCCAGAAAGCCGTAACCTAGTGTAAAACTAACTCATCTTTACTTGTTCACACTGCCAAATGTCTGGTTCCGACCACGTGAAATGTGTTGTGTATTTGACTGAAGACTTAAGCAGGTCGAACCAGCATAACAAGGGTTTACCCTCGTTTTCGAGTTCTGCCTAGTTGTGCTTGAACGGACTGGATCGAAACAGAAAATTGTTCTTTTGCATGAAAACTAGGTTGGAATAGATTGGTTTAACCACTTGAGTGGTTCCTCTTCTTATGGCGGTCGCACATCGGACAAAGCGTTTTCGTTTGTACCGAAGGCTTGATTGGGATTTACCAAAGTGAGCTATTTTTGGCATCGGCATGATGAACGGTCCTGGACTCAAGTTCGATTGTGCACGGCTCAGAAACATGACCTTACTGATCGAATATATGTTAGGAATTTTGTGTGCGAAAACCGTCATATTTATAGTATTGGCAAAATATTCCGAGCTAATGTTTACATTGACTTAGAGTTGAAGCGTTGGATTCGGTCTCTAGGGAAGGAATGCGATTAAGCTGTCTGAATTATTCTATTATGCACGCCCACAGAGAGACTGCCTTGCCGTACGATGTGCTTCAACGACGTAAGTGAGTCGATTATACGTTCATGTGTTCATACGATGAGAGCAAATGTCTGTGAAAGCAAAATTCCGCGAAATTCCTTCATGAGCCGGATGAAGACTATGGGCGGCATCGCTGAGTGACAAAGTTACTAGAACTTTTACATTCAAAGCCTTTCCTCTTCCAAGTGGTTTTTGGACAACATATTGCCATCAATGTGTAAGGAATTGGACCAAAATCGAATCACTGGCTACTTGGTTGTAATTAGTACCTACGAAGTATTCATGCTTATCTTAGAATACAAGAAGATGAGAACCGGATATTGTCTTCATTTCAGGAGCATCTTACCATGTGGGCACAAAGGAGGACTGAGTTGCATTTTTAGTGAGGCCAGGAGTGTTTGCACGAATGACGGTCATACGAGAAAACATTTATGTTACGTTGTGTGAGTACGGATATTCAAATGCCTTCATCTGTTTGCATGATCAGTTGAGAAACCAAGATATGAGTAATCATTCACTGGGATGCTGTGAAGGATATTCACAGATCTTTTCCCATATTGTGGATCCAAATGACACCATCTCTCTTGCTGTGATGTCTCCAATGATCATGGACTAATGACAGTGGAGACAGGATTGACCGCTCACACCAAAGTTTATACCCAGAGGAGTATGACCTTAACTTCTGGTCGTTTCTAACCTCAACCAAAGACGTACAGCAATGTACGGACAATTGGGATCTGTCAAATAAACAACTTTACGTCCCACAAAACTCGGTGATATTTCTAGGTTGCCCCTATTACTGGCGAAATTGTGTTTCGTTGTACCTGCGTAGCTGGTGAGAGTCAGTGGAAAAAAGTTTTCTTGCAGCACCCGTTCAAGTATTTTAATCGTATTTTTAAATAACGTTCACAAATAATGCATTGAGATCTACGGAGTAGTAAAGAGTTCTCGACTTGCTTGCTCCGCATAAATAGGGGCGAAAATACACCCACCAGTTATCGAGAAACTAAACTTAGTTGCTTTACTTCAGTGATAGCCATTCTTACTATAACTTCATGCACAGACTTCAGGCCACCTAAGCAAACTGAAACTAGGATAGTACTACACTGAAGCTTGGATTTCATTAGAGTTGATCACTGGCGCGCATCCACCGTCGTATGGTGAACTTGAACCTGAGTCTTCGAACTCGAACTCCCATGCGGTGCCACTGCGTCAAGTATAGGATATTAAGCCGCACAATTTGCTAGCAAGTAACTGTGAAATTAGCGCAAATTTCGTCGCCTCATTGCTAGACCGAAAACTGGAATTATATAGGGATAGCTGTTTGCCTTCAAATCAACTCATTCGTTCGTTTTTCATTCACTACTGCTTCAAGGCCTCGATCGATTGGAAACTGCAAGAGAATTTTCCAAATCTACAGGCATAGAAAAGTTACTAAAGATATTCTGTATGACCTCCAGTGATAGAGTACAAGAACCTACGGGTCAGCGGCCACCTAATGCTCTGTGAGTCAACTTTTGGTGTTTTGCGGTGATTTGCACAGGGGAATCGATCGATCAGTTGCTACCATGTGTTTGTTGTGAGCTTTCACGTACAGTGAAAATGAACGAGAATTTTTGCCAATCCAATTATTTGCTTTTGTACAGCTACCCAAATCTGCAACGAATCAAAGATGCGTAAAATGTGCGTGTTGCTAAGTCAGACGTTGTGATATGGTAAACGGTACATTGCAGTCCTCAAATAATATGAAAACTTGCAACCGTTCATCACTATCCACTTGAGTCCGCTACCAACAATTATGTCAAAAAGCCGAATCTGAATGACATTTTCGTAGAAAAAGCCCACTGAACCATGAAAAACGATTGTAACACGAAGAAAGCTATTTTCGATCTAATCGCCTTAGCATTTACCTACGTATTATTGAGTAACAGAGGCAATATAAGTAACGGTAGTTGCTAATGTATGAGTAGGTGTCAAGCCAAGTTCCGGTATCTTGGATACATGCTTAAAGCAGGCGTAAACTAAAATCACGTGTGAAATATGAAGTAACCAAAAGAAGGGCAGTTTTGAGGGAATGAATGTGCGACCAAGTCATGACAGGGTGCAAGAAGAGGTAGACCAGCGAATCTGCATGCGTAATACTGGGATGGACATATCGTAGTCATAAATACAACAGCCGCTGTACAACATCGCATTGCTTGAGCAATTCCAGCTACAATATCCGGATTCCGGTAGCTTTCAACCTTGTGGTAAACTGCATAATTCTTTTGTATGAAATCCTGAATTCTTTAGAATCCGTATGAAAGCTGTCGATGGGCCTATCTAACAATCAGTGTCGGATGAGTGCTGTAAAACTAAGCTTTTAATTGTCCGAACTGTTCCCCTCCGCACAGAAGGCCGAAAGTATTCGAATATTCACTTTAACAGCCCTCTCGTCGTGTATCCAATGTAATTTACACGCCATGAGCAAAAATGTGACGTGGAAGCAACTATTTAGACTGGCTAGACAAGGTGCCCTGGGACTGCTGAGCAGCGAGCAGCTTCGTATTACCTAAGACTCGTATGTCGGCACCGTAAAAGGCATTCACAGGGCCCCGGAAAAGTGTTTTGTTGCAAATCGAATGTTTTGTCATCCCCACATGGCACCGACACGAACTCTTCTTTCTTCTAGACTCTTCTTACTTTCTCTTTGATCTATTTTGTTTTCAATTTTTTTTTGTTTAGACTCGCATATGCTCTCAGTCTTGGGTGATTCCCTATTTGAAGCAAATATGCTTTGCTTTGTAGTTGAGATATCCTTCGAAATTCCTGTTTTATCGAACAGACTCAAAGCATGACAAGTGTTTAAATTATAGAACTCAAGTAGATTGTCGACATTGAATCCCTTCTTTATGGCTAATAGCCAATCAAGGGGCCAAAACTCATTCACGGAAACTGATTACAAATTTTATTTTCGTTATTCAAAACCATAAGTGTAAACATCCGAGGTCTTTATGTCGAAAAGAAAAGTCCTTGTTGAATATCAAAACTGACTTATCATCTGACCCCCTTGTGAAAACAATAGCAGTGGATTGTCGATTCCAGCAAGAACAGTTTGTCTTGGATGCGCGGAAGAAACTCGTTATTGCAGTGAATGAAAATGGGACATGTGTTTTCGCTGATCCAGTTTTAGCTGCATCACTGTCCACACGAGCTGGCAATCCAGTGTTTTTGAAAAAATGCGAAAAGCAAACTGATATTTTATGATCTTTAAATTGGCAATTTGAATGGATCATATATATCCCATTACCTGTGGCATACCACCAAAAACCAAGAAATTTTCTTTAACACGTATCTCTCACAGTAACAAAGGTTGTTATTGTATTGTCCTTGCGAAATTTAGACTAAAAGCTTGAGTTATTTGTTCAAGATAATGTGGATTCTGGGTTCAGTAAGCAAGTATCAGGCAACAAAAAAGACTGATCTCAGAACGGATCCTAATTTCCAATGTCAAGATTTAATCTGCTGCATGTAAACGGGCGACAATTGATAAAACTTATTTTGGATAGAATCTGTAGTTAGTTTGTTTTGTGGTAATACGATTAGGCTTTTCCTGAGTAACATTTCAGCCAGTAAAACTGGGATGGCCGCTTAAAGCAGATTCGTAGTGATCTCACAGTCATCCAGCCTCGGTTAGACACTAAAGCAGACCGCATTTGCATCAAGCCTGTGATAACTGGCGCCTATTGAAAATTACTCGGACCAAAACGATAAGAAAAATTTAGAGAAATCAACTTCACTAACACTACTGATGTGTAAGCAACGAAAATTCCTCAGCGCCTTGTTAAACCCGAATGAACGGAAGACAAATTGCTGTGTAAATCAAAAGTAAGATCCGTCACAGGGTACGTCACGGAATGTTTTTCAAATGGTTGGAGCTAGTGACATAAAATACGTTAGTGTCTACTGCGTGATATTTAACCACAATATACGGGATTGCTTCACGAAGTTATGTTGTTGATATTAGATTGCTGTTAATGAACTGGTACCCCGAGAGCAAGTTTGTGAATCCCAATCACGCCAGGGGATATTTTGTGATCAGAATGAAACCCTCCCGGTTCAATCGAGCATGAAACAATTTTTTTCTTTTTCCAGTTTGGATTGCTTCGTTTGTCTCCATTTTCGTGATCAGTGCAGTCGGTTTGCTTGGCGTTGGAGTGGTACCGTTAGTCCAAAAAGTATTTTACAATCAAGTCATACAGTACCTGGTTGCTCTAGCCGTGGGCACGCTGACGGGGGATGCGATGCTTCATTTGTTGCCGCACGTAAGTCCCAGGAGTACAAGGACCAACA
>LUCM01000843.1:32486-46563 GCA_008360955.1 Fasciolopsis buskii | reverse complement strand
TATCTATCTATCTATCTATTTATCTATCTATCTATCTATTTATCTATCTATCTATCTATCTATATATCTATTGATCTATCTTTCTATTCATCTACGTAGACTAAACGGATTCTTCCACGTACGTTTTCAAACGGTGGACCAATTACTTGTATTGTCGCTGCTTATAATTTTCTAAAAACCCGGTTTACCCCAGCTGAATAATTTAGGGTGAAAGAACAATTTCTGTTAACAAGCTGAAAACCATGAGATTCTGGCACCAAATTTTCCAGGGATTCACTGAACATTTTTGTGTACGATCATTCATAAGCCATCCAAAACTTGTTTGGCTCACGTGTCACAGGCAATATTTGGACATCGCGGCTCGTGGAACGGGAAACAGGCAGCAATAAACTCCAATGGTATCGCAATTAGCCGGATGCCCTGTGTGCTTCCGTGTGTGTAAGGTCTCACACAAGACTGGGCTCTCAGGTGTTGGACTCGTGGTAATCGCTCTCTTAGCTGGTCACTGGCTCCAGGCGGATTACTTTCACAAGTGCGACAATCAACTACAATGGTACTTTATGCATCCAAATGATGTTGGTTATAATAGTACAGTTATAACAACAGTACGAACAGTGTTCTGAAATTCACCAGGTGATGAGAGGAAAATTTAAAAGATGTCCTTAGTTTCATAGAGGTATCAGAACAGCGCGTCATATTCAGTAAATCATAACTGTTTGTTTTATTGGGCTAGGAACTCTGGGATGAGAACAGATTACACGCATTGATTGCACGCCTTCTCGGATATGCGACAAAACCATACTTTTGCAAGATAGGTTAGGAATTAAGTCGAATAGGCACCGGATCACGAACTTCCCACATTTCGGAATCGTTGTATGTCAACGACAATGAGCCGTTGATGTTTGTCATTTGAAACAATAAGATCAGAACCTCGATTGTCCGAAATTGTAATTTGATGTTTGCAGTTTGAAATTCGATCCAAACGACTTTCAACAGCTGGGTTTCGAAAGTCAACTAATCGCTTACGATGTCCATACTATTATTCATTTCTGGAATTTTGAATTAAGTAGGTCAAACTCAGCTGAGTTCATTTATCTCTTGACAGGTTCCGGGATCCGTTGCTTCTGTGGCATGGATGGTTATCATGGGTGACGGCCTGCACAATTTTACCGACGGAATGGCCATTGGTAGGTTTTTTTACCTCATACCCAGTCCATGAGTTTTAAGAAGAAGCACATATTTATATGACTATTCTATGGTCGTACTACGTACTACGTGACTGAATCCACGGAGGTCAAGATAAACCATGACTTGACGAAGGCACAACAAAAATGTCTGATATAAACTGACTAAATCGGCTAAACAGAAATCGGTTGATTTCATTTCTGTTCCTTTTCTGTGGAATTGCAAAATTTAGTCCCGCGTTTTCTGCTTTAGTCGTAGTGCAGATCGTGTGGAGCCGATAGGTAATTCGTTGCTGTACTTTGAATTCGTCATTTTATTGTTCATCGGTAGCATGGGACCGCAACGACGGTCAGCAGATGACGTTCAGTCCAATTCGAATGCATATTAATCCAACATAATCATCGCGTACTCGACAATATTTCACGATGCCGAATAGGTGGCATTTGAATTGGTTATAACACTTACAAAACCTGGCAGTATCCTTTGACCAGTCTGTTTTATCCGCTCTTCTTTATTCCCACCCATCAGGAGCCGCGTTTGCCCAAAGTATATCTGGAGGATTGAGTACGACGGTGGCAGTATTTTGTCACGAATTACCGCACGAATTAGGTAGGCTACCGATTTTCGATGGTAAACTGTTGAAAATAAGTTCAGCTGTGAAGTTAACCAGTGTCCCCGTTTATTTGCCTGCATCGATTTATTTATTGCTCATCCATATTCTGGACTTCACAAGTGGTAGTGATCACGCATAGCAGTTGTACAGAAGACAATGAACTTTATAATAGCACTCATTTCCATTCAAGCTTAACAAATACGTATTCCACCTTGACTGACTTCAATTCACAATGCTCCCATTTTCAAGTGACTGCCCAAAATCAATTTATTGCTTACTACGATTACTGGATTACTGTTCAAAATGACCTCCTTAGACACGCGTTCTATTTGGTTGCAGGCTTTTTTTGTTTCATAAAACCGTCACTCGTAAAGGTAGGCTTTTTATCGATTCAGCAGTGTGAAAACGTAAGAATTCCCATCGAGCATTTTGCATTCCACATTCACATTACACAAAGAGCTTACTCGTGTACGCAACAGGTACGCGAAAGAGTACGTGAAAAGTATCAAAGCAGCTTTCATTTCCATATAAACAATGATCATTTTCATGCAGGAAAATGGGTTCAAAATCCGAAATCAATGTCTCTAAATTCAATATCTGCATACCGTTTTTACGTTATTTGAATAACAAGTTTATTTCTCGAGATTTGCTTGTGACAAAACATCAGAATGGCACTGAGAAGCCCGCGATTTAATCGGCTACCTCAGCATGCACCAGGCCCCAAGACTCACCAACCGCAGCTCCTAAACACGTCAGCATTTAAGATTACAACCAACACTATCGAACTAGATGGACTCGTCTGGGTTTTCTTTTCGAAAGCAATGTGTTTTTTCCGCTCAGAATCTACCGCTTGTCACTGGCTTTCAGTGGTGGACCGAAACGTAAAGTAACTGGGAGCAATGTTCATTTCGTTCAGACCAACTGTAAAAAGAATGAACCATTATTTTAATCATACGACCAAGGTGATTTGATGAGATTGGCATTATACAATTTCTCGCATAACTCAAGGCTGTTGGTCAAAAGAGTGTATAGTGATTTGTGTACAAAAATCGCATTCTTCCCTGTAAAGAAATGGCTACAAATGGCGCCAGAAAAGCGACTTGAGCAATTCAACACGCAAAGCAAGCTAATTCGTTTTCCGGATGTCTTTTATAGTCGAGATAAATTGTAATCAGCCAAGCAGTTGTGCTAGAACAGGTAAAGTTAGTAAATGAGAGATACGCAAACAATCTTGTCTCGTTGTTTGTACAAATCGAAGAAATAAAAACGTGAACGATCCCTACTGGTTGCGGTAATCTGCAGTGTTTCAACTTGGTACCTGTCGTCACTAACTAGGTTGTTCTGGTGATATAACAAAACATGGCTTCTGGTTTGGACGGTGATTTATCGACGACCAGAGACGACTTCTTTCCACTGATGTCAAAATTCCTATCAATTAAGTCCCCAATGTTTCAAGAAAAGACTGCAGATTAATTTTTGCCTAATCAGTCATGCAATTGTCTTTCCCTTTTCCGTCTACAAAATCAACGGAGCAAACACTGTTTTGGGCGACGAATACAATAAGCTGTGGCTACTTAGTCATATTCATATAATCAATGTGTTCTCAGTCCATTTGCTTTGTCAGCGGTTGACATTCAGGAGCATGACGAATAGCTGGTTGTTTTCATCCATTGTTTTTCATCACTGAAGGCATTCGCACGTCTTTTTCATTCCCTTTGTCTTTTGACTAGGTAGATGACTTCCGTAGATGAATACCGATTGTAGTGATTTCTGTTTTCTTATTGTTCTCTTCATAGTTAACTACTTTCCTAAACATCTTGCACTCCTAGATGGCATAATATCCATTGACAAGAGCCATTCGGTCGATAGTCAGATCGATGAAATTCATTTGTACATTTATCTCATTAGTATAAAAGCGAACGCGGTCACAAATTTTACGCGTTTTATACAAATCCCTGTAACCCATCGGCCTCGATCGGAACAGGCGATTTTGCCGTGTTACTGAAAACTGGAATGCGTATCAAAGAAGCCCTATTCTTCAACGTGGTCTCCTCGATCCTCTCTCTGTTTGGCATGCTCGTCGGAATTGCTGTGGGTAACGTGGAATCGGCCAGCTATTGGATATTTGCTGTGACCGCCGGGACGTTCATGTACATTGCCCTGGTGGATATGGTAAGTGCCCCGAAAGAAGGATGTTGACGATCTGTTTTTTGTTTGTTTGTCCATTTATGTCTAAACGATCGGTAGACCAAACAGAAACAGGTGTTCGACAAACTAGCGATATTTCGTTGGCCAGATTTGTTTCCTACCAGTTACAATTTAACTCATTCTACACGCCGATTTATAGCATACACACACACACTCACACAGCACAATTAATTGGTGAAATTCAATTCTCGAACGGAAAACTTCCTTTCGTGATTGTGAAACGATAAATTACACCAGTCGGTTCTGATCACTTCCGGTCATGTCGTTTGGTGAATCTTTACATCCTGCCCTTATGCACCTATTTTTCATAACCAGGAAATCGAGTGGATTGATAGAATCAATTTTTCAACTGAACCACAATAAGTAAACCGGTTAATCGGGCATAAATTAAAGGGGTCTGATCGGTTGTCATAAAACCCATAGGATAAATTAATAACTACCCGTTTCTTGAGCTTGATAGCAGGCTAATAGCAGTAACCCGTGGTAGTCATTCCTGCACTGCCATGAACTTCCTGGGGATTTTCTTGTCTGTTTTTTTCTGGTAGACATTTTGTTGGTCGTTGTTAGTAGAAGAAGAATAGTAATTTGCCGTCACCCGACACGACAACATCCTTAACCTACTGAGAATTTATATAGGCTTTTACCAATTCCGGTTTCCGGTTAGTGATTGCCAGTTAGCACTCCCCTCCCCTGCTCCGTATATTTGGCCTCAGTAATCATGGAACATGCCCCGTCCACTACACTCATGTTTAGTACATGGAACAAAATAAACCGAACCTATCTGATCGGTTATTAACCGTTGTTAGGTCGTCAGCATTTTAGGGGTAATTAAACCTTGGGATAAACTCACCATAAGATAAAAATCACCTTCCTGTTTTGGGCATCATACGAATTCTAATAGACCTCGTGAACTAGATTTGTCATTAATAAAACAAACAGTCGAAAATGCTTGGCCCAAAGGGGGCTTTTGACAATGAATTGCTCATCCATTGTAACCATCTCCTTTGATAGTTGCTTAGTAGGAAACAGTTTCACTAGCTCGTGGTCAGCGAGGAGTTCCATCATGCACTTTCCTCAGGCGAATGCTAGGTTCAAAAGCCCGTAGTATGGTTACCCTGTGGATCGAAGAGAATAACTTACCTTGTCTCACCATTAAGCTGCTTACTACGCCGGAAACCTAAAAGCGGCTGTCAAGTTGAGTAGGTTTATATAAGCAAAAAGTTGTAAGGTTCGAATCTTACTCAGCTCCGTCACTTCATTTTCAAACGGCAACTCGTTGTCGACCGGCGCCTTACCGCACCTGACTCATCGATGCCGTATGTGGTTTTATTGGAACCCAAGCTTCAGAATATCAGCTGCCGTTTTCCCTATCCTATATAGTGACCCTAGGCGCTACTGTAAAATCCACTTGCACCAAACTAATGCTTGCAACATATGGCTAAATATTTCTCTCTTGATTATTGCACCCTCTTCATTAAAGTCTGATCTTTCGATTCTAATAGGCCGGTTGTTAAATAGAAAGACATTTTTGAAGCAGTTCATTTCGCTTTCGACAATAGACGACAAACTACCCGAGGATGACGATTACCATGACCTTGAAGCATGAAGTGGGAGAAAATCATACACGATACCAGTTAATCAACAAAGAAATCCAAATCACCGGAACAAAATGTAAAGTAGGAAATCAGGGTCGTGCGGTTTTTTGATGCTGGGTGATTATGTGGTCTACAAAACTGTTACCAGTTGGGTTTATAACAGACGCGGAAAATCAGCTGTCTTGATCTGCATTGCGGAACAGGGAAATTGAATTTCAGATAGCAAACTATTATATGATTGTTATCGTAAATAATTCCCAAACATAAAATTCAGAAGTGACCGTTCATTATCGTTGTACTTTGCGTGTTTCTGTTGTCACATGACACAGGTTTCTCCGAACAGGTTAGAAGATTTGCAGTTGCTCGCACACTGTGAAAATAACTAGGGCGATTACTCGCGAAAGTGGTAATTTTTGAAATCTGTGTTAATTGGAATTCTGGAACGTAGCTGCTTTCAGTCAAAAAGCAGGTATGTTTTGCTCCATATATTGGCTCCTAGGTCTTGATACTCAGACGGTCAATGAGAATACAAAGCAACTTGTGCTCTTAGTGTCTAATTCCAGAATGTCATCAGTCTTCCACCTTAGATTTAGCTAGGTGCCGAGACTCAATTTTTGTTTCCTATTTTCTTCATAAAGCATCTAAAACGGATGAATCAGGAAATAATCCGCTAGCACTTTTAATTAGTTCATTCTTATTGCGTTAGCCCTGTTTTTATATCAAGTCTCTAAAGAAGCAACTCTGCAATACTTAAAGGATTATGAAGAGATGCGTGTATGATTGCTAATTCTATCCTTGCGAAATACATGAAGAATGCTTATGATGAACTTATCGAATCCTTGTTAACTGATATCTCAGATCACCTCATTTCACCGGTAGTCAATGAAAAACCGTATAATCTCGAATATGATTACTTATCCATACTGCTTAGTCGAAGTGATTTCAAAAGCGTTCCGAAGTGCCTTAGTGCCTTGGGTTTGGTTTTAGATTCCGGCCAAACATATGCCTATTCATTTGTGAGCCGTGCATCAACTGCTGCAAAGATAATCTTTCTAGAAGCTCGGGATGATGATGTACACGAAGCCTAATTGGAAAATGCAGATGATCTAAGAAGCTTTTCCGCATTTCATTTATCTCAATAACAAAAAGGTGGATCAATAACCGTGGTACATCCCTCGAAGGGCAGTGAATAACGGTGTTTTACGCAGGTAGCGTTTAGCTACTTCGGCACAATCAGTAGCGTAACACATGCAGTCGAGTGTATTGAGAAAATCTTTAGAACAGATTTTTTCGACTGCTCTCTGAGTGACCAATAAAAATGGGAAGTGAGGTATGAAAAAAGGGGAAATTTTTCGTTGGCAGTGACTTGTAGCAGGCAGAAATTCAACATGTGCAACAACGGAATGAAAAAAGGCTTCACCGTGAATCGAAATTAAATGTTTCCACTATTTTGTTATCCATAACAGAAGCCAACTCTATTCAAAATGCATGGTTTTGCTTTCGTTCTACATGTATCAACTTGAAGAATATAACGGAATACAAGTTTGTTCATTTCATTGGCTCACAGAGACAATGTCTCAGTGAAACCGTTCCAGTTACCTTATCGGTGTAGCGTGAGAAACAATACTACGCACCAAGGACTAATGTGTAGGCTCGTATACGATTTTTGTCATTTTGTTGCTAAACCCTTACCAACCTACGTGAGCGAAACAGATTTGGAAAGACATACGAGCACGTGTAAAAGGATAAATAAAACAGATTAAGTTTTTGATCGGTCCGCTAGTGTTCCATGTGCCTGGTTAAACAATCGATGAGCGTGCAGAACGGGCAGAAGTATTTATTGTATTCGGTGGCGCAGATTCACTTCTCGATCGTGGACGAAGCCGCTGGTCTTCAACCACGAAAGTTCCGATTCCGGGAGTAGCTGGTTTGTGATCACATTTCGGTCATAAAGGAAGAGAGCTTAGAACGCTGTATTTTTGTTAGAATTTTAAATCTAGAAACTGTTTTACGGTCTTAGGAGTCCGGTTCGTAATACGTCATCTTAGGGGCAATACGCCGTAATATTCTTTTGCGTTTTGTTTTATTTAAACGCGCAGAATGTAGAAGAATTTCTAAATCTACCTCAAACTTGAGCACAAGTGCGTTCTTCTAAAGCGGCCAAAGATTTTGAGAAATATATAAATTTTTTATTCGTATTCTCATTCGTATGGATTTTAGGCACATATGCTCAAAACTCATCGGAGAAAAAACATTTCAGGAGCAGCAGTAGAACAGAAATTTTGGCAATATACTATTGCGAATAAAGAAATGCAATTCTGACAGGAATAACATTAATCCGAAAGGCCGGAGTGAATTTCAGTCACCACCTTTTTTTTGGCACTAGTATACCGACCGAACGTGGAACAGCCCAAAGTTTACAGAGGACAATGAAATTGTGGCCATTTCTTGATTGAGAATGACAAAGAGACTTACGGAACTGTGAAGGTTGTGTCTTGTCTCCGAGTACTTTATGGGGGAGCCGAGGGTGAGATTTTTGTTACGACGAGTATGGAAGCCGTGCTATAACAGATGGAAAAGAAACTCGGCTTGCTACCGTGAGATCACAAGACAGAACTTTGTCCTGCTGCTGAAGAATGTCGGCGACTGGCACAAGAGAACAGCAGCGGAAGGGTGGTAAAAGGCAGCGGGAATTCGGTTTCACTATTAGAGGTTTTGTTCGAAATACAAAATGACAGCCGATTTGATTTATTACCTAGCACTGGAATAGGTAAAGACCAAGAGAAGTCATAATTTATAATGAATCCCAAATACTTGAAATAAAGAAACAGAAGAAGAACTAAGTCCAATCATTAGCTGTATGTGAAAATGCAAATCGTTAGATGATGATGAAGCACCGCGGACAACAGGATAGGTTCAACTAAATGCTAGATCTAATAATGGGGAAAAGTACATGTTTGACATGTTTCCCCTAAATTCGTGGCAGTTCTAGTCAACCAAACACTTTAAATCCAAGCTACTTATAATGTCAACGTTTTAGAAAAACTAAACACGCAAAACCACTCGCATCTTGGAATACTGCGAAGTTGCTGACTGCATGCTTGGAAGAAGACGTCTCCTTTGACAGCTGTCTACTTCAGTGAAGCAATAAACTAACCATGCGAGCAAATGCCATGGTTATTCGAATGATTCCAAACCGTGGTTTAGCTGTGACCAGGGTAATGATTCATATTTAAGGGGTAGCCGCAGGAAACACGTCAAACTAGTTTTAAGGGATTTCTTTTGAAAAATGGGTATTCAAGGAAAAATTGAGGTACTTGCATCGAAGGTTGCCCGTTAGTGACTGAGAATAGGTCAATAAAGTGCACCAGCGAACGCTGGGGCTATTTAACAACATTACTCCCGGGCTCCTGGTGACCATCTGTTATTTGGATTGGAAACGAGGGTGACAAAATTTTGAGAATCGAAAATGATATGGCCAATCAAAGTACAGCTAATCATGCTTTAACGCAATTTAGGCTAATATCTAACCCCCCATGTTAGTAGTAATGGGGCCGGTTCCAGATGATTTTCTCTATCTTGAAACGTTTTTATTGAATAGTTCTTGCTAATTGGATTTCGAATATCAGATGGACAGGAAGGCAAGTAATTTGCACATGAATTAACAAAAGTCACACCCAGTTTGCTAAAGTTAACATAAAGATTGCGAAGTTTCAGTTTTGGCCACGTAGATTGTTTTTTTGCCTATCCTGAAAATGGTGCCACTATCGCATCCGAGAGGGTGTGTTGCCATCAAGCCGTGAGCATATTATGTCATTATTGTCATATCTATTGAACGCGCTCTTTTGTCCGGTGTAGTCACGTGAATTAGGGCTGAACTGATCTTCCTGTGCATGCAAGAACCGTTTCCACTGGGCACAGTATGCCAGTGACACCAATCAGAACAATGCTAAAGATTGCCATTGAAAGTTCAGGGAAATTGAAATAGCAAATTTTGGGTGCGAAATGATTATGAAAGAAGACTTCCGGTGGAAAAATCTTGATTGTTTTAATCAGGCATAGACATTAAATGAATGTATTGGTGACAAGTTCAGAGATGCGCTTTCGATCTGCACCAACTACAAATTCTGAACCAAGCAAACAGTGGACATTCAGAGGAGTTATTGGGAGCTTGGTGTTATTGAAAAAACCCCGATCAATGGATTTACTGAAATGGATCAAATGAAACAATTGATGAGGGGTGTACGGATCAGCTAACGAAAATGCTTAGGAAAGCAAACCGCTGGTCCAGAAGTTCATGGGTTATAATTATTTGTTCATTTCGCAAAGTAAAATCGCTGAGTATCCACCCACTCAAAACGGATGCAACAGCATCCATCTCAGGGGAGTAAATTTCTTGGACCAATGATCAAGTTATTGGGTATTGTGGTCCATGAGTTTACACAATTAAGGACTAGGTGCCAGAATGTCTGAGAGGCCAGAGTCATAGATAACGATAAAGGCCCCATAAATACAGAATAGCGCAATCAACTGCGTGTACTTTTCGACGAAGTCACCTCCACTGGTGACGAAATGCTTACAATCTAAACACTTAGCGCGGACTTGAAGATCTATAAAGAATTCGTGTGTGCTTTTGGACTGGTTAGGGTAAGATACTAGTTACTAGTTGAGGTAAGCAACGATTTTGAGAGCGAAAAAGGATCCAGATGGCTGTTAATCACTTCTTTCAAACCTGGGTCTCACATCACAGGACTTAAGACTTCTGTGGATCCGTACAATAAAAAAATCGAAACTTCGTGCGGGCTGCTCTTCATGTGGACATAAATGACGTTTCCAAATCGAAATTTAAGCGAACCTAAATTTTCCAGATAGAGTTACTACTGAAAATTACTATCGACTGAATTCAAGTTATTATGACAAGCAGAACACCATTTCTGCACACAAAATGGTTCTGACAAAAGCCAAGTGAGATTATGACCCATTCGTCTCGGTGAGAATTCGTATACATATCTGTCTAGATTATTCACATGTTGTCAAATTCAGAATCGTATCGCTTCTAGTATTCCGTAGTAATGGTAAAGTTTCCGTCGCAATCCTTCATCGAGAATACTAAAAACTTTATTTTGGTTCTTTTTCACAGCTTCCGGAATTGAGCACGGCCGAATTGCGTCCCGGACAAACACGTGTTGGTCAATTCTTCATTCAAACATTTGGCCTGGCAACTGGAGTGGGAATCATGTTGTGTATTGCCATATTTGAAGATAAAATTCTCGTGATGATTGACTAGATATGAGGGTAGCCCAAAGTTACACAAGAGTTCCCCGTTTCATTGTTCTGCCTCCCCGGTCGCACTAGGTGGTTCACTGGACATGTACAAGAAGAGGAATGCTATTTGGAAACCAAACGAACCTTGCATAACGCTCACTCAGTGGACAAAATTGCCAGTATATATTCAGCTCTATACATACAGGCGCAAACAGACTGATAGTCATATGCTTGTAGGTGGGCCCGGTATTTGCAAAAACCTTCTGCAAAAACGACACTTTATTTTCCGCTTCGAATCGCACATTCCACAACTCTGTTTGTCAGATCAAGTCTTCACTTTCGGTGATGGTTCTAGTCCTTCGTCACAATAGCAATTGTAATCAAGATGTGTTTTCTCGAAATCCCTAACGCGTTTATAATCACGTGTCGTTCAATTTTGTCTCGTTTTCCTGTCACACAAGTGCTATTCGTCAAGTTGACGGCCAATTCATTCATTTCAACTTTACTCGCCGACCCTTCTGGGCGTGAATTAAAAATACGAAGCTCCGCTATCGTTTAATATTCATTCAGTGAAAACGTTTCGCTTTTTTATTAAAACTGATGCACGAGTGGACGAACTTGTTTCGCATAGTATCGGAAACCCCACGATGGCATCACGTCACCGTTTTCTGATTTCCCAATTCTGCTAGCTGCAAGAACTGAGGTTCCACGTTCCAGAATCAGCAAGTGAACAAGTTGTGAAAAGGCTTCGAATACAAAATATAAAAAAGCCCTACGAAAAGCGTTTTTGGCTCACCGCCAGAAAATACTTGGAACTTGAAGGATGTGAAAAGTAATGGTTTGTACTATCGACCACCTTAAGTGTCAGCGTCTCATTGAGAAATTTCACCAGTTTTCGTCAAAAGCTCGGTATCATTCCACTGATATTTACAGAGTCTCCAATGGGGAACGTTGAATAAGTCCTCATCCATTGGCAAACTTGTGTCTTGATTTTGGCATTAAAGTGTGAATAAAAATATTTCGTTCCAGCGTTCAGGTAACAATCAACCAACATCAATCAAGCAGTCAAAACACGGCTTTTGGACGGGAATATTGCAAGTTCAAAGCCGTTTGTTGTTGTTTGCTTTTCGGCACTGAAAACTACGTCAATCAGGAATCGACTTCTTGCTTTAGTGCGCAGCTTAGAATAACAAATATGAATGGAGCATAAGCTAACAGGGGAAAATGAATCTAAGATGCAGGTTGGTTACCTGAAAGTACTTTAACCTGGCTTCGAATGTCTGTATATCATCTTGCAGCATTTGGTCAGCTGTGATCCCAGATGGATGTCCACCTCTGCGGTAAGTGGTCAGCATAACTGGTATATCATAACAATTCGAATCCGCATATGGTCATCCAAACGTTTTTAACCACCATTAGATAATGACTATTTTGATAATGTGACCTGATTCTGTTTTGATCTGTCTGTTTGTGTTCAGATGTTCTAAATCAGTCAATACTAATTAATTTGATCAGGAACAAAGTTCACGGTGCGATAGGGGCATCAAAGTTCATCCCTCAGTCAAAAGTATATTCGTCAAGTATTCTCCATGCTCGAATTGATCATTCGTAAAACGGTACATTCGTGCAGAACGCATCATAATTAATGACATTGTTGTGAATATCGAGTTCCAGAAGCGAATAATGTAAGGAACATTTTGTTCTAACTTTGCATCAAATAAAAAATGCATTTGGCGCAAAACAAATTCTAGCAAGAAAAACGGTAAAAAAAAGGTGTACATAACTCGACATAGGACTTTGGATGGAACGCAATTGGTGAATTTATCTTGCACCTTCAAAATCAATTAAAAGGATATACGTGTGATATTCTGCCTGAAGCTTTTCAGTTCAGTTCATTATTCACAACAATTAACCGTACACAAACGTGAATAGGTTTCGGTAGCTAGAATCGCAGTACCGTCTGCTCAAACAGATAAAAGAACCAAGAATAGTGGAGGATAGAATGTGAAATAGAAAGTTAGACAACAAAATAAGAAAAGTTGCGAATGCCATAACTCCAAAGACTGCGGCACTCAGCCGTACCACCTGGTGTCACCAACCATCACTTCCAGATTTGTTATGGATGCCAACCAGGAAGTCCAACTGCAACTACGCGACCCAGCCGATTGGTCAAATTTTTCCTATTTTTTCTGCGTCCCTGTTATCATCATCCTCATCGCTCAAAGGTAAACAGCACGCCAAGCCCCAATCAACGAGGCATTTCCCTCGCAGTTACACATCCATAAAAGTGATTACAAAAAGTAGTATAGAAAGTGAAAAAGTGAAAATGAAAAAGCGATATAAGAAGAAACTTACACAAGATGGAACAGAAAAGAACGTCGTAGAAGCCAACACAAGGATTACAGTTTCACTATATAGCCACTTTCAGTCACTCAGATTCGACAGAAAACAAAAACACAATCGTCACTGTTCACGGTTCACTGCCATATACTTAGGTGTCTCCAGCCAGGTAGTTCACGAATATTTCGTAACCCAAACACGAAAAAGCAAGACACCTAATTTAACTAAGTTCGTTGTGCATTACCTGTTCCACGTTGACACGTCATCCACTAACCTGCAGATGACTTCAACAATTCCGTACTAAGAAGGTAAAATAAGACACGACGTGGTAGACAAATGTACGCCATACGCAACACGTGACCCAACCATCGTAGTCTAGTCTACTAAGTTTCATACGCTGAAACAAGCGATTCTCAGAAGTGGCACCCAATACCAGATTCCTAACCTCTATATTACTCACCCGGTCATTCCATCCAATCATAGCCATACTACGTAAACATCGGTTGCCGAAAACCTCCAACCGATGAACATAGCCCACACGCATACTCCACGTCTCGCAACCGTACAACAGAACTGAACGCACTGCAGCACAGTACACACGACCTTTCAACTTCAGTCAAATATCAGGCCGACGCCACAAGTGCTTCAGTCCGGCCCAAGCTGCATGAGCCTTGGATATAAGCATACTTACCTCCAAACCCGAGCTACCATCGTTGGACACGCAGCTACCAAGGTAGGTGAAACGGTCCACAATCGTCAGCTCCTCTCCATTCGATATCAAGTTCGGCACTACTATCGTCTAGTCCTGTAACAGTACTCTGCACTTTGAAGGTGCAAAGCACATACCGAACCGAGCAACCGATCTCGACAG
>LUCM01000843.1:0-31858 GCA_008360955.1 Fasciolopsis buskii | reverse complement strand
GACAGAACTGCGCCAACGGTAGCTAACTGCGATACGGTCAATCTGACAGTCAGTGTACCTGTCGAGTTAGAACGCCACGTCGCTGTGCGACGAGAACTGTGTCGGAAATTCGTACTAGATAGGAATAAATGATTATCTGCACAGAATTGGAGAAGTCTTTCTCCGTTGTCTGTTCGCTGTGCAGGCAAGGCGCATCGCCCACCTAAACAGGACTCCGATGCACTCAGTTTTCCAACTTGTGCATTGAAATCACCTGCCACCACTACAGTGACAGAGCGTTTGCGCTTCCGAACAAGAGTGACGAGGTTATCGTAAAATTCGTCTTTCTCCATATCGGTGCTGCAGTCTGTGGGAGCGTATGCCGAGATAACAAATAAACTACGCTTAACACTACTATCCTCCCTGCAGTCTCATGGCACACAAGCGACTGTTGACTGGGATCCAATCTAAAAGGGCTGCTTCAGCCTTCTCACTCAAGACTATTCCTACACCGCATTGACCCACAGCTTGAGCTGCTTCGTCTCCTGAAGTGCAAAGAAAATATCTTGACGAGACGCTTGGCGCAGTTAGCTGAATTACTCTACTCCAGTCGAATCCTGAATTCGTGTTTCACTCACACAGCAGACATCAATCGAAAATGAGTCCACTGTCAGAGCCAAACACGCCTGTTAACCAGCCGGCATTAAAGTGCGCACATTGAACGAACCCAGATGCACAGGCTGACGAGGCTTGAGAAAACGTGAGCTAACAGACTGAAAACCACCTACTACACTACTTGACAATAAACCGTTGCGAGTATCGGGCGTGTTATCAATGGAGATACTATGGGTAGGTAGAAGAGACAAACAGACTGAGTTGGAGACAGAAGAGACAGGTTGAATAAAAGAGAGGGAACTCTGACCAGTAACATACCTATCCCTACCCACCCCAGCTGCGCTCGATGCAATGGGCAGCGCGGTCCTGATTATCCTGCGCGACGACCGGTGCAGTATGGAATTATTTGTGGGCATGTAACTCAAGGGGAATAATGGACAGGTACTGCTAGGGAGTCCAGCCACTAAGCAGAAGAACGATTAGGGTTCTCAACCAAAGACTTTGGTTCTGACAAGAACCTGACCGCAAGGCAGCGGGGTACAGCTGAGTGGGCGCCCATCTGCTTGGATTAATTATTCTTCCACTCGTTTTTACGACTGAGCTGCTAACTCAGACCAATCCCCAACTTGGAGGACCAGGAGACTACTTCGTCAGGCCTCTACCCATTGACCTTCCAGGCATGATTGGATCTTCGGTTTGAGATAAACAATCCTGTATAGCTTGTTGGATCATCAAGACACGCAAGCAGTCACACCCAAAGCTCAGAGTTCATCCAAGCCATCCGTGCAGCAGAAACCGTACGAGAGAAGAAACAAAACAAATCAAACACTCATTGAAACAAAGATAACCACAAGTCCTCAGAATTGTGCAAATCGCAAAAATCCAACCTCAAATGAAGTTAGAAGTTTTCTGTGTAGCACATTTCCTAGGAAATTGTCTTTGCAAATATTTTAACTGATTAATCTATAATCGCAGTAAAGACTAACAGGTACCTCAATCTCGCAGGTGTTTATCTGTTTAGAGGCGTGTGCCGAGTAACCTTTGCTAGCCGAGCAACATGTCACCGGGCCAAAACATTTAACCGTCTATACACAAACTTGAAGGCATTAATGGAAGTGGTTTTCAAGGATCATACATGCTTTCCATTAAATCGTAACATTACAACAGAAATAATGTGGAGAAGAATAACCGGATTTATTAACTTCAAAAAAATTTCACTGTTTAATCTAATTAGTTCGGAGACCTGCATTCTTGACTGACCACGGGGGTCCAGTTTTCCTGTCATCAGACTGCGTAATGACGATCTTGTCGTCACGGAGATTCGGGGTGAATTTTGCGGCCGGTTAAAGTTGTTTTTTTTTTCTTGTCCCTACTCTATGGCCTGCAGGAAACTAATGAAAAAGATTGCACCTCCGTTATTTTCCCTTTTACAACTACATACTTATTGTCTTTTGAACGAGATCGTTGTAAGTGTACCTTGGTCCAAAATCAGTGTTCCAGATGGAACCTTCTTTTTCTCTTTATATTTCACTTCCCTTATTAATAAAATAATAATGTGTATCAGAAGAAAGGCTGAGGTCAACAGAGGGCTGTCAAGTGGGGAATTCGACTTGTGAAGGAGGGAGCCGAACTCTCGATTTTCACATCCATCCGCCACGACCTTATCCACTTGACCACCACCGGTCATGTATTTGCTTCGTGATTTACACACAGTGATATTCTTCCACACCTGCGCGCATAACTCATTTTTTCGCCCTATCGGTTGCCTGCATTTTTATACCTACTTAGCAATCGATGTAAAGTTGGGAAGAGGTTCTTTATTCACTTCCATTTTAGACGAAGAGATTCTGCTACACGAGAGCTTAATAAGATAGGCTCAACTCTTATGACCTCTGTGGAAACAATATGCGGACGTCAGAATGGGACAAGCCTTTCTCACACGTATGACAATGATTTTGGCTTCTGAAAATTTCAAACACCTTTTTGTCTATCACGTTTTAGATGAAAGTTGCACATACTGGACTGTTCGACTAACATTCAAATTAGTGTATTCCTATCCCGTGGATGCCTAATTACAAAATGGTCAGTCTTTTTCCCGTCTGAAACGGAAAGAAGTTCAGTAGGAACAGTGTGATAATCATGTATATTAATATAATTCGTTTCATTTTCTCCACACTGTGAGATGAAATTCACTGAACATGCTATGGTCACAGCAGACATATCACATTATTCAACAGGACGAATGCATCGTTTTGCCATGTCTCCAAACCATTCGAGCTGCCTAGTGGACGAAGGTGAACAAAGAAATTTTGTAGCGAGGCCTCAATATTCATTCCACGACACAATCAGCGTCTGGCTTCATTAGTTTCTGCAAAAAGAAGACTATGTCAGGTCACGTGATTAAATAACTCTACTTACTGCTTTCTTCTGCAACAAACAATTGAACGATGAAATTAAGGACATTCTGTGTCAGATTGCTGTAGGACATTTCGAAATGAATGTTCGCAGGTCTTGAACACCGGATCTACCAGCACTTAGTTCGGGCCCCTTCAAAGTACCAGTCAAGTGAGTTGGATATTCATGTGCGATTTTTCAACTATAAAAAATCTGTCGCAATTTCATTTATTCTCTTTTATAATGAAGCTTTGCAATTCAGTTTGCGGATACCCGTTAAGCCAGTCAAATCAAACGGACTTGGTTTTGCACACTCTAGAAAAGTGAATATTCTGAAAAAAACAAGATAAAATTTAACTGTTACACCATACTTATTAATTTGTACTACAAGGTTGTCGTCGTCTCTCCATATGGCGGTAATTTTAGCAAACCCAACGAACGGATGATACAAATAATGAAGGTAGCACTACACCCTGTTCTGCTCTGATCGTGATCCACTTTATTGTATGAACAAGAACAATTACTACTACAGTTTCAAGTCTGAAATCTTTTAATTGACTACAAAATCAAACTTCAAAAGATTTGATTTTGTAGGATCGAATACATCAGGGTGATACATTATCTCAGATTCTAGCCTCACACCTCCGCATCTCTGATCCAGATAAACCATATTAAAATTCTCATGTGACGGTTTCTTTTTGATTGTTTCCATGGCCACGTTAATGTGTAATTTGATTTGGTGTGGTTGTCTGAGACTAGATATGGCGCACCCTAGTCCAAGGTTATCGCAATTCGATACGGTTCACTCTGATTCTGCTCACTTCTGCGCATATGTACATTTATATCTGCTTGTGTTTGTGTTCACATATTCTTGTGTGTTTGTAAACTGGGACACTCGAAAGAGAATGTGTAATGTGTATATTCACGCACAATCACAGGTGAAGAAAAATTAGCAGAACGCATTCTTGCTATGTTCTATCTGTCACTTGCCGAAGGGGTAATGGTATGCAAATCAAATGTACCCCAAGCCATATCATCCCAGTGTTATCCGAGACTGACCGACCGTGTTGACGACACTAGTCACATGATCACTTGGGATCGATTGACCGAAACACTTGGCTCTATCTACCATTTCCCAAACCCATGAGACTAAAACCAACACACGTTTTATACTGTTGCCCAAATTTATCATGTTTTTATTCCTCGTCCACTAGGAACAATATTGAGCAATTTGTAGTCCCGTAATTGTACTTCAAGATGATAAATGTGATGTAGAAATGAATGCAATTTGTCTAATTATGGACTGGATGCTTGAAGCATGATATCATGCAAATCAGCATACAAAAGTACTCTTTGTTGGTGCTTGCATCCTTAAGAAACAATTCGCTGGCGGGAATAGATTTGCGCAAAAGCGAACCGACATGGAATTAAAATAATCTTCACATTATATCTGAATTATGATTTCGTATACGAATGTCTACGTTAGCATGTATTCTGATATACATCGCTTAGATCACCACGGCATTTAACGCGGCTGGTCATCTGAGTATCGCAATGGCGAGCTGTCATTCAATGGTAAAAGTTACGCCACATATTAAAACTTATTCAGCAAAGACAGAGTGTCACGTGTGTCACAATGAACAACGAGAATATGTGAATCGGGCATCTTCTGCAGCCAAACATTCGTAGAAACAATTCTGATACAGGTAACAACCAAGTTTCGAGTAGAAACGCAAACGTTTGGGACATAATTGTCTCGTGAACAGTACTTTGAACCATATGCTTTACAAATCCAAACTGACTGAGTCACTCTTGAACAGATGATATTGAAGAAGTTCTGCTCTATTTATCGGTCTCAAAACGACAAAAGTGAATGAATCATGTTGAAACATTTAAAGTCCGAATGTTACACTAAGCAAGATGGAACCCCATGAAAATACCTAATCAGTGCTACCAGTGCCGTATGTATCCTGGGATGTTTAAATCACCAAACACAAGGTCAGTTAGATGCGAATGGTAATCAATTGAAACAGGTTTCACCTAGTTAGTCAAGGATTCAAGGGAAAACTCGCCAAATTATTAGGCACCATTGCAAACTTCCTTCGAGAAAGGTCATCCGACGTAGCCGAAACCTTACATTATTGACATCATAATACATATAGTACACTGAGGTTCGTCTTCAAGTACATGGCGTTTTTACGTCGGGTATACATATCGTCCTGTCTGGCTTTCCAAAAATACGAAAATCTATTGGCAGTGTGCTCAAATATCTAATATTTTTTTATGATTACTCCAATTATTCTCGAAAGAGATTCCGGCTGCCCGTGAACTGAGACTTCGGTACGGTCGGACGTTGTACCGAATAAGTTTGAGAAATTATGGATTAAGATCGTTTCCGAAAATAGACCGAGGAAGCACATGTTTTTAGTCTCAATTCATAATAGAAACCCGTGAATATCCCTGGTCATTAGTGTGAGATCTGAGCAGAATGAAGGGTATCGATCTACCGGATAACTGGAAGAAAAAAATCTGTCGGACCGCCCTCGCCTCCAGTTGGTTGATTTACCGTTTTGGCGTACACAGTTAGTCATGTGAATGAACCGGTCTGGTGACTATTGTAAAATCATAAAGATCTTCTGGCGGATTTTCATCACGCGTTTGACACGGAACTAGGAAATACTCGTCCAATAAAATTCATTATTATCCGATAATGTCATTCGTATTCTAGATTATTTATGCAGTCCTCCTCCGTATGCTTTGTATTTTTTAGAAAATTGACACCACACGGTCGTGGACACAAAGTCAGCATTTCATTACCGCGAACTTATTCGTCACATTCCAGTTAAACAATTATCTACCGACTAATTTTGCCTTTATTCCAACACAAACTGCTTACCAGTAAGCCGATCACACTCCTACTAACTCAGGCAGAATTCTAATGAGTATACACTAGTCATTGCCAATATTTTATTTCACTGTTGACATCACTACTAGGATTATTATTAAAGAATGTCCAACCTCTGTGTAGCGGGATCATTGAAGTGAACACGCTGAATTCCCAATTGAATGTGTTTCGCGCTAAGAGTGGGACTCTTAAGTTTCGTTAAACTTTTCCCGTACAAAATTTTTACGATCCATACTGTGTAGTCTAGGACATAGCATAACCGGCTTGCATACTTTCCAACCTCGAACCTTGCAGCAGGTGTTGTTCCGTTAAATAAGACTGAAATAGTTCGTAAATTTTGCAATTTACCATAAGCTCAGTCCCAAGACATTGGAAACGGGCAGGGGTGATTCCAAAACCGAGAAAGTATTATGCTGAATTCCCGCTTCATGATTAAATGGAAGAGGAAACTGTTGGCCGCATTGATGCTGCCTGGATGGATCCGCGACGAAAGACCCCAGTTTCGCACAAAAGAAAAAGAAGCGGATGAGACTATCTACGCCAGTAACACTTGGATTAGGCCCGGTAAAATATGCAGCGCGTATACTGACTCCTGCATGAGTGTTCCGTCCAATTACGAAAGAGAAAATCACTAAGCGACTACGGTTCATAACGGTAACTTCTATCGGGACAAATTTACACACGAAATTAACCATGGTTAGGATGCGGTCCACTGAAAGTAAAAATATTTATGGCAATCACTGCAGACTAGTGTGACTCAATCTTTTATCGAGATTGAAAAACAAGGCTTACGGGCACCGATTCGTGAATGTTTCATTCACCGGACTCAGTTTACCTCACCTCCTTTGCTTTATAACTCTGATGCCTATCTTCTCAACCTACATTCTTCCCTCGTGCGTAAAAGTGTGGTTTATTCTCTCTTCATCCGTCGCTTTTCAATAGGCAGATAAAGTGCTACGTGAAATACGAGCGACTCTGAATGTGAGTTCAATTAATAGGCCTAATAAAACAACAAAATAATGTCAGCTAACCATCATCACATTCTGTAACGTTGAGTGAATGAAATTGACACTGCCTAGCATTTTCATAATTGTGCAGAAAATCAAACCAAAACTACCTCTAATAAACTCCCCTTTCTTTTATATTTTTCTCTTTCTGGGACTGCGGCTACCCTCAGTACCTGTTAGATGTATCCTGAAATTTTTTTATCGCCTACATTATGCGCATCACTGTAGAAAACTCCATTCATGTTTCAATCCTACCACTGACTGTGTTTGGTTCGACAGACCGTTGCTTTCATCGCATTCGAAGGAAATTCATTTTAGATTGATTTGATCTTTCCCCTGAAAAACCGCTCGCCTATAGCAATCCTTGATCGCTGTCTAATTCTCCTAGGGTCGAACTTTTATTTTTTCAAGCAAACTAATGAAATATGAATTATTCTCCGTAATTTTTCACACGCATCAGTTTGTTTCTCTTTTAAGTCCATGAAAATGTCAGATTCTTTGCAAAACCGGCCAGTGCAGTCTTCGATGTTTGCTGTTCCCTGGAAAACCCATAGGTCTCAAATAGCCTTATCTATTCCCGGATACTGAAATCTCTGAGGCGACTCATGCGGCACGTCTACAAACCCCGTAAAAACTCACCTGTGCGATGCATTCCTACTCCAATAAAAGCTGAAATCAAATGTATCGACATGACATTTTCCATCCGACTTTTGAGTTGTACAACACCAGATCCTTGCGGCAAGCCATTAGACTATTGTGCTAGAATAAACGAGACACGTAAAATGTTCTGCCCCCGTCGACAGCCCCAATCAAGTTTTCATCCAACCTTTTACTTATACCCCAGCCATATTTTCACGAAGCGATGATATGGCAGTTCCACTTTTTTTAGGGAACATGTGTTCGACCTTCTCCGCACCACTATAATTACCACAGAGGTTGGTCCTGAAAGTCTATCCTCAGGTCTTTAAGACACCGTGCCATGGCCCTGACGGATGCATCCACATCTCTGATTCACACATTATTAGGTTTGTCTTCTATCCCTGACTGCTGCAGACCCGTCGCTATTGCTCCCATCTCATAATCTAGAAGTTCTACTGTTTTAGCAAAACGCTTTCAACCCATAGCCTTAAGATCTTCTGGTCTTAAACCGACAGCGTGCTGTGTTTAAGCGCCTGTGTTTTTCTATGAATCGTCCTGACAACCCATTTCAGTTCGTCTATTAGTCTAACAGGTCCACTTTGGACGCTGCCGCCGCCCTCCCTCACCATCTTTGTAAGTCCTTAAACACATCGATTAAATCTGTGTATTGAGTCTCTCTAGGCTATTCGTTGGCATTGGATTCGGTCCCAAGGTCTATTCTACTTTACTGACTGGAAACATTTGGTTGTTCCAGGCCTATATTAGCATGATTGTCTGATTACTTTACTAATCAAACCCAATCCACAGGAATGAGCGCTAAAACTTCAAAACAGTTGATTAACAACTCAGATGTGTTTCAGGGTGCCGTTCTTTTACCCTATCTCTTCTCTACTTACATTGGCGACTTATCTACTAGCTCACCCTGTCATCTGTTTAAGGATGCTGATGATATTGCTTTCTCTCAGGCCGTTTCAAACAACGATGATTTTCACAGTTTTTCCGACAACCTATCTTCTATTTACGATTTCTCTGCACGAGCTGGTTTAAATCTCAACACATCTAAATGTTTTGAATATCTGTCCTCTCTCGCTGTCTACCTACCCGTCCGAAACGTCTTTCATCAACTCGAAATCACTTGCCAGGGTTGATTCTTTGAAATATCTAGGATTTACTATTGATAAAAATCTGAAGTGGATTACTCACACTTCTACCTGTGTAAAGAGTCTCCGACGGTTGTTATTTCAAATAGAGAAACGTCGACACAACAAAGTGAAACAAAACACCGTCTCCCGATTTGTATACGAATGTTTTTCCAATCCTACTTTACTGGTCTCCAGTTATATACCAAGTTTTACTTAAAAAAGACTTTAAAATTCTTCGCCCGGGGGCTATCAGTTATTAGCCGTGTGTCCTTCGTACCACTAACTGAATTGCCCGTTAATCTTTGTGATCAACACTTATCAGTATATGAGGAATTCGCTTACAAAATTCTTTCTGATCCCAAACATCCTCCGCCTAACGACTTTCCACAGTGTCGCTCTCATATTTTCACACTATCCGATTTTCTTTTCATACCCTTCAGAATCAGTATCTATGGGAACTAAGCTGTTCCACATTTAGCACGAATTTGAACAAATCGTGATCGGGTTTCAGCCGAATTCCTAAGCAATCTGTCCTAATGCGTTACGATTTATTCCTGGATGATTTCTTTTATATTATTTTATGTTTTGCCCTCACATTTTTGACTGAAAGGAGACAAAAATGTCTACACGATACAATACCCGGCCAGGGATTTGCCGTGATTTGGTCTTCCTCTACCTCACTCGTTTGTCTGGCGATACCAACAGTTTGTTCATTCCAGTTTTATAGTATACATTACCGATCCGAAAACTTTGATTAGCCGGAATTGCCCTGTTTACAGGGCAAAAAATCAAAGTCGCAGAAATATAATAGCCTATAAGGACGATGAATACAGATTGGCAAAATTCTTCATACTCCAGCCGAGTCGAGAATTCGCAATCCTAATTCTATATGCATTTGTGCACCGTTACCCTGGTTCAATTGCCCTGAACTTCGGGAATGCTCTAAGGAGATTTAAACGCCAAAAAGTCTGATCGTGTTTTCATCGAGAATCCCATCACTCCGATAATCACTCTTCCAAACACAGACCGTCTTCTTGTATTAATGAGTGAACCTAACCAAGACATTTTCGGAAATCGTTGGTAAATAGCTCCAAAGATTCCAGTGTAAATAGTCAAGTTGTCCTAATTAAATCTGCTTGAGAACTCTCAAACCCTGTGCTTATACTGTCACATTATTACTGACCATAATTGTTTGAAATATCAAACGTTTTCTGGTTGTTTGAAACCTGCTTCAACTATGTCTGTGCCGAAAAAGGAAACGTCAAAGTTCTGCCCGACCACGTGAACCCCTGTGAGTTCATATGTCACAAGAAAATCATTAATTCCATACCCCTTTGTTAATTTGACGCCACATGGCCCCTCTCGATTCCGTGATGATAGACAGAAACTTTTTCAAATTATTTCAGACCAAGGTGTTTTAGTTTTTTTTACTGAGTTGTTCTGAGACCATTTATTCTGAATGTGCAGCAGGTTACGAAACCCAAAGGCAACAGGTTTTTCGTTCCTGCTCCCGTTCAAGGGTGCAATTTCTTCAGCATTTTCACTCGACATATGCTACCATCGCACTGGCTAACGACAGCTTTTTTACTCACAAATGAACTGATGATGTTGCGTTTTCTCTGTCCCATTCTGCTTCCAATACCACTGGTGCACTTTAGTCCCACATTTCCCTTAATTTTTCTGTTCGGAGGTGCTCAGCTCACACATATCTAACTGCCCATTTTACTGAAATCAATGCAAAACTTGCTGCCCTAGAGAGACAACTGTGCACTATGCACTTTGGAATTACACTAGGCTACAAGCTTTGCTTGTTTCATCTAGCTGTTTCTGTCTTCACCAAAGTAATTTGATTGTCTCTTTAATTAATGCGCCTTAGGTTAGTGCCTGCAAGTTCGAATCTTATTGAATACACATTATATTGTATATTGGCCTATCGGATGTACTTCCATCCCATTATATTCATTAGGCCATTAAACAATTAGTTCACTCGGACCAAAAGGTCAGTCAAATAGACAGCCTATGCAAATAGACTGCCATTGGAACATTTCATTGGATTTCGTTGTATTCTATCGCCATAAAACATGAAAAATATCCCACAGTAGAACTCCTGATGACGCACACCACTAACAGCACAATAACCTCGGCTTTTCTCATTACTCTTGATCTGCGCAGAACAAATACAACGTGGTTCACACACACACACACACACACTTAATTTTGGCTGCCGACGCTTATTCATATCGTAACTTATCAGTTACCAGGGCAACACGATTAAAACCAGAAGGGAATTCAAGCTGAGTTCAGCCTCTTAGTTATTCTCTGAAATCCAGAAATTATTTTTTTTTATTCCCCTACAACATGATGGTTTTCCAGGATGCACACATCACTGGATATCCACCCAATGGGATATGCTAATTAGCCAACTGAAGTAAAAAAACGGTACTACAGACACCGGTCCGACTATAGGTAGCTTATGAAAATTACTGAAATGCAAGGCCCCAGGGCCAACTGCCCTAAATCAAGACGGACATGTCAAAGAGTGTTGCATGAAAAGACAATGGTGACCATAATAAATACCATTGTAAGTTCGAGCGCCGAACACATTTGGTTCATTTTATTTCAACTAAACTAACCAAAGTCAGGTCCGCCACAAATGTATTTTTCTCAGGACGTCTTTTGATCTGTAAGGCGATTGACAGAGCTTGCATAGACTACACTACACAGTTCAGGCATGTCCCTCAGTTGTGCTTCGTATTCCAATCAATTGGAAAGCTGCTACCATTCGGCAGATCGATTATGTGTAGCAAATCAATTGCAGCAAACTGTGGACACCGTTCAGCGTACTACCACTTTTTGCTGAATGATAATGTTTGGAAAACGTGTATATCTCGATAGCTACATTGTGTATCCCGTGAATTGGCTGAAATTGCGTTTTTTCCTTTCCCACTCCTGTAGTTCCACTTCGTGCCCATACTGAGTATTACCTCTCTTTGGTCCAGCGCACAAAGTGATGAGAAGTTCTGTAATCTAAAGTTCCATGGAAGCGATGCCGATAACGAAGATTAAGAAGACTCGGATGTTGAAAATGATGACGAAAATGATGAGGATGAGGATGATGATCGACATTTCTGTGGCCCTTTCTGTCGTTTAACTGGAATATTGTGAAACTAGCTAAGTTGGAAACACTACGGATGATCGCCGAAGATCGTCACTTAGAAGATCACGAGGTATCGTTCAACTGTAAGGCCTAGATCTTATCCTGACACGTGGGTTTTTTGACGGTGAACTGTGGCAACAAGTTTAGCTCTTCTACCGCCCGAAGTGGTCAGCAAGCTGAAACCCTAAACTTAGAGTAGAAAATGACATCGGTCAACACCAGGCTGTAAACAAAATAAACTGCATCGACGATTTTAGAAAATCCATTGAAAAGTGAAAGTTCAATCCGTTGCAAAACTTTATTACAATACAAAGTAATTCGTGTACAGTATGAAGTGTCGAATTACGTGCGACAACCAATAGAGAATAAACAATAAACAATATAATGGGATATGATACGGTAAGACTGTTTGTTAGAAGGATCATTTATTTGACCTGCGGAGGTAAGAGAAATCTGTCAAACAACCAAAAAGAGACCGGGATGAAAGAACGTGTTTTGTTCATTTGAGCGCGATTTTTGTTTTCTCCCAGACAATAGGCACCCTGGTTTGTTTGCCTTCAGTCTGACTGTTATGCAGTTTGTCTCATGAGACAATTCGATATAAATAAACTTGGTGCTCTTTGTTGTTTGGGCTGAAGACTGGACCAATAATGAAAACCAAATGTCCGAAGAAATATGCAGCAATTTTCAGCTAACGATTAACAACACATTGAATTGTCATCGTTTACAATACATGTGAAAGCATTGTTGATCTATTCACTTATCAGCAGCGGTTAAACTGATAAGCAATTGCGCGCGCGATAACACTCAACGTGGCATCGTACCGTTGATTAGCGAGGCCGACTGCCCTGAAGATCCAGGAACATCACGCAGCGATTCGGATCCCAACAATCGCAGACGGAAATTCTTCGACAGTGCATCTTTTTCCATATAGTGTAGGATAATATCTCTATCCGATGGGCAAGACCGATTAAAAGCCTCAGAATGATACATTTCTCCGAGATAGTTGCACAAGTATCCTAAATTTTCTGGAATATCGGAGTTCTTATAGGCTTGGCATAGCACTCGGACGTGTTGAAGTTTTGGCATCAACAGACAATCTGGATAAGATATGTCTGGGCCTAGTAGGAATCGTTGACCTTTGGACTCCAAAAAGTCGTCAATTCTTCCCAGGGTGTTTAACAACGGTTTCGATTTTCCTAGTCGGATGAGTTGCATTAAATGGCTAATTAGATCTTCGAAGACTCGTTCTGCCTCGCGAACCTCTTTTTCAGTGAGACTCGGATTCAGAAATGGGTAGCCCAATTTCTCCATCAGAAGTTCCATCTCATCCCATGAAGTAATCGCTTTGTCTGGCCTGTTAAAACCGTAGATAGTGCCGGATTCAATCCAAGCAATCGGTAGGTAACGTGCCGCGTTCAGATCCGTGTATGATTTTGGTGGATAGTCGTGTGTCATTGGTGTCAGACGAAGATCGATTAAGCCTCGCTCAACTAATGAATATAATATCATGAACCATTGCTGGCTGGTCAGACAAGGTCCCTTTTCCGTTCTGTCTGTACTCGAAGCTTGAACAAATAGCTCGATCAAGGGTTTTTCGTCGACTGACATTTTGGCTGCCAAAAAGAGGTGCATGAAGAGGTTGAAGACTGCATTACGGGGAAACAGTTTAATATCAAAAATGTGCAAAATGATAAAACATTCTTCAGTATAAGTGTCACTGAGTCATTACCAGTTCCAAACGAAATTTGATTTCAACTGTTCCAGCTTAAGCAAACGTCACATCTTCTCTACGGTTTCCGTTACATTTCAGTGGGCGCAGTTCAACTCTGTCCTAACAAGGTAAGAGAAGCCTGTGAATAACATCAAAAATACAAGATACGAAAAAACGTTTTTGATTAGTCTCTTCTTTAGCCATTTGGGCCCCATTTTTAGAAGGACGAAATAACAGAAACACGCAAGCGTTTCATCGTTTTGCCAAAGAGTTAAATAAATACCCGAATGATGGGCTTACCAAAAATTAAGTTATATCAATTGAAGTGTCAGCTTACTCTACTTTTCCACATATACACGGATGCTTATATATATATATATGTTTGAGGTTGGTCAGATAAAACAGTGTGCATAAAAATGAATAATCTGTTCACATATTGTGCGCCTGAAAGTACATGCCGGAATCGAATGACCTGCCACCCGCTTACCCTTCAGGTGTCTTACCGATTGCCTACTGATAACGCACCTTTTAGATAGAAACTATTCAAGGGCAGAAACCTGCGTTGTAAAAGCAATTGACAAAGGAACACAAACTTATCTCATTTTAGTCATCAAATTAACCTCTCGAGTTGCTTCTTCCCTGAAAACAACATCCAAGGAACATTGTGACTGACCTCCACGTATTTCGAGTTGGCGAGAAAATCATTTTATTCTACTCATTTGAAAACCTTATGATGCTTTAGGTGAAAATCAAAGCATTTCTAAAAATACAGTTATATGACATACATTTGAGAGCCATATACACGATAGTTCTATGCTGTATCATCTTCTCAGTTGGCAAAAAGCCGGAGATTTGATTTTATTTCGTTTCACTTTACGTTCTGGTGTTGCTTCCTACTTCTCGGCACCAAGTGTTTGTAGGCAAAAGAGTACAAAAATGGACGTTCAAAAGATTTATATAGATATAATACATTTTAAGTACAAATTGTTACTGATCGCAACATTCGCCTAGGCTACAAGATACAAAGCCAGACCGTTGAGGAAACTCGTGGAACAAAACCCAGTGACCTAAATCGGTTTACTCGGGAGTCTTCATATCGCTTTGATCACGTCATACACTGTCCTCCCTGACCCGTCGTTCAACCGTTATCGTTGTGAGAAAGCAGAACTCATCGGAGGGGTACTAAATAATCGGACTTTGAAAGCGTTCTACCTACGTGAACTCCCGGCTTATTGCAAAGCATATAATAATAAAAATGATAAATTAACATAACTTTTCCGGAATTTTGCATAATAAAATATTGGCTTCATGTGGAAGCTTCCGTGCATTAGTCTTTGTTTTTTTGGCTTTGGAGTCAAAACAAATCAACAGAATCCAAACTATTTGTAAAAACCTTCAGTTTTTTCTGATTACTATTTTAATAATGGAGAAAACCGGCATGATTTGCCACAGTTAAGTAATTATGCCGCTTCTCTTTAAGTTCTCCAAATGGAGAGAAAAGTGTAACTGCCTAAAATAACATGAAGTTGTCGGGTGTCACATTGAGTTGGACGCTAAATATTTTAAAATATCCCTAATGGTTTTTAAAGCTCACACATTTTTGGCAATTTTCAAGGAAGATTTATATACAAAACTGTCAAAATAGGTAAATTAAGGCTGGCCTTTCTGTCCATTCTCAGACCTAATGCTTAGAGACGACAATACCGCCTATGCACCCAAACGTTGCTCGTAGTTTGGCACCGATTTACAGCAATGACGTTTTGCGAGAAGACACATGATTCACCTTTAAATCGTTGCTTTATTCCCAACTTGGTTCTGGGTTTATGGTAAACGTCAGGTCGGACATAACTTTCATGTCAACTGCAAAGATTTTTCACGTAATCTATTCATTGCAATGCAAAAAGCACGTCTTACATTTCTGCAACGTTGAAACATGCATTCCGAAATCCTGCCATAAGTCGCATATATGCTCGTAAGATAAGCCCATTGAATTAAAAGAATACCATAATGATGCACGTGTAGAAATAATAAATAACTTACAAAGGAAGTTACGGTGTGATTTGTTTCACAATACACCAAAAATCCCACTGCATTCAGCAAAATGATAAAAAACTTAGACTAAAATCACAAACATAAAAACGGACAAACAAACCCTGGCAAAAAGCATTCTCTACAACTGCAACAGTGGATCCTGCAGAGCGTACTTTCCCAAAATCACTATAAAATTTTAATGAGAATTATCAATGACGATTATGGGTACCAAATTCTGGTGTTCAAACTAGTTTTTTCAAAATTATGCCTTCGACGGGCCTTAACTTGGTGTAGTAGTTGAGCAAACGCAACATCACAAAGAAAGACAAAAGAACTTAACCTTCGAGTGGATTACTTTTTGATCAGTGAATAGGAGGCTGATTTTAAAAAAGATACTTGGTTATGTTGTGATTATCTTACCCGGAAAGAATATTCCCCTGTCTTTGGGCTTTGCTTGAATCCAGCCAATAATTCTTACGGACACCGCGCGGCTTGTAGACAGTCGCTTAGATATTTTATACATTGGTCTAGCCCAACCGTGAATATTCCTCGGAAATACTTTAAGCTTTTAGAAGTGCATGTGTGAGTCCATTGTTGAATGGTTCTTTGCCGTTAGTCCTGAACATTGAATTCACTACCAACCTGCAATGTATTTGTTCCTTAAATGGGCTAACTGGTCAAAAACGATACCAGAACCGTTTAAAAAGATAAGAACCAAACAATCAGAGATCAGTTTCAAACCGATTACTAGACTACTTCTCAGAATGGACTTAATTCTCATGGGCTAGATGTACAATTATCTTAAATTAAAAATGTATTTTATTCTATGTACCCAAGTATTTTCAGGGGCACCAGCGAGCCACAAGATAATGAGGAAAATCGATGAAAACTACGTAAAGCATGTGACAACTGATGTTGTCCACTGACAATCCCAAAAGTTTTTTTCTTTCTCCATTTCTACCATTAATTTTTCTCTTACCTTATAGCTTTATGAGTATTGACTTGGAAACAAATATGCATGATACGCTTTCTTAGTGATGAACCTCACATTTCAAAGTACAATTAGAACTAACACAGTACTGGCCTGCATCTGAAAAAAGCCTTAGATAACGAAGGACGGGACGACACAAAAAAGGTGCCTCTTGTTTGAACACCAAAATTCAATTTAGGTTTTTTGCAGTCAGACGTAGAGGATTTCCACCTTTTGAAACGGTTTGATTGCATGTTACACATTCTTTGCATGATCTTAAAAAATGAAAACAGAGCACGACATCCTACAGGCTAAGGCGGGGTTCCTAAACATCACTAGAAAAATATACGCAATACGTGGAGATATTTGACGAGCAGTAAACTGCTTCCAGTTGCATTTTATTAGCATGCATCGGTCCGAGGTGTCCTTGGCAATAAAAAGACATACACTTATCCGTTGAAAGTCAAATGAATACTGCACCACTGGGCCAGATTTTCCCACGCGGTTTGAAATTACGAAAACTATCCGCAGGGAATATGCAAACTGCTTTTATTTGAACTCTGAGCTTGCCATAATTGCCAGAAATTTTGACGCTCAGTAGATTGTTTGGTTGTGTAAACCATCCATTCAAGTTGGTACTAAATTTAATGTATTTTGGTGGCTCAGACATGTTTTCCATATATACCAATCAAACGTTTTGGTTTAAATTGTAACGTTTGGCGATCGATTATTAGAACATAGGCCAGGAAGGTTAAGTGCTGACGTGTGAAAGTGGTTTGCTTAGAGTAAACTGAAATGAATAATACCAATGAGGTCCACAACCTCCTCCGACGCGATGGCTGTAGGCCACAGTTGATGTAGCCAAATGGTGCGGGCAGTGGCTCTCTTTAAATCAGAATGTTTGTTTTTCTCTATAACCATCATTCTTGGAATCCTAGGATGCCCAGTCTTCATTGGTATTTGGTTACTAAAACTCTTGAAAAAAATACGATTTTCGGGCATGACATTACTAGTTGTAGTAACTGAACTAAACTAGAGTGCGTTTTCTACGTCTACGTTGTACACTGCTGTGCTTAAACCGAACTAATTAAAAATTCGGGCTTAACTAAAAAGAGTCAGGAACTACAAGTACAAACGCCAACATCCGAAAATCCTAATGACACATATCTCAAATCTGCAGGCAGCAAGTGTTATAAACTTTTGTTCACAATGATTAAATCTGAAAGTTGCATCCGTGTGCATAAAGAAATTTTCAGTAACAGAGGTAACTGAGGACGGTTAATCCTTCCAGCATATTTTGAATCTCGTTACGAGCGATTCGGAAAAATAGTTCAAGCAACCACGGATTCAGCATAATAGCAAACTGTAATTTATTTCTACTTATATTATGTGCATTGCGGTATTAGTGTTAATCTTAATAAGTTTTATTAGTCGACTGCCTCAGCATATTCGATTGCAGTTTTCTCACGGTGCGCTCCACCCGCTTGCTGTGAAAACACTTTAAAATGCTCCGGAATAACTGCGCACACCAAAGTGCCCCTGCTAAAGAGGTTTTACGCAATAAACTTTCGTGATGGAGGCGTCCTCTGCATGTTTCGAGAGTAAAACTGAATGCTTGATACTATTCACTAGGTTGGTTAACATTTGGTAATCAATCTATGGGAGATGGATAAGCCCTGGCTCAAAACCAAACACAACGTGCACATAATGTATAAGGTTGTATACCAACCAGCATGTTTGATGCACGGGGTACTAGAAAAACAGCATATATACCCATATTATAAAGGCGTGAATTGAGAAATTAATCGCTGGTCCCCACGGGGTAACATGACCCCGGTATCGTCCTGTTGTCTTGTAGATAAGAACTTTTGCTCAAACACTTGAGGAATTTTTCCCCAGGTGAGCCCCAGTTTTAGTGCAAATAACTAAGTAGTGTCCAACTTACAGGGAAAGCATGAATCCCAATAGATATTGGACGACTTGAGGGGAGTTAATAGAGTTCTCACGTTTCGAGAACCCCGAAAACTATTTCTTCATCTCACTTCCCTGGCCACTGTTCTTTTCAAAATGATGCTCTTTGCATATGTTTTGCATAAAAACCTTCAAAAAGATACCAAACAAGTAACCTTCCTAAATCCTAGACACTCCAGCAAATTCAAAACTAAGCAACCTTCTCTCGTGGTTTTTATTTTTCGTAACGTATAGACTGAGAGGTTTCCAGGCAGAATATCAGGTTTTGCCAAATTTGGTCATCGAAGGATTTTAATCTCAAACAATCGCATAGTAAACTGCATTTCTGAAAATTCTCTAGTCAAAACGGTACTGCCTTTGCTTCCAAATATGGTCATCAAGCTTTCATAACATCACGCTCTAAGTTTAGATATGCATTGAGCTGTTTGAACACCTCAGTAGTGAGCTCAAGATTAAGCAATGGAAAAGTGCTCATAATATGCTAATCCGCCATTTACTTCTATTCTGAACCAATGCCAAATGTTTTCACTTAGGTCTAATGGATTGGGTTATCAAGGCTGATTGATGAGGCGTCTGTATAGCGATTTGTTAAACGAATTTGATCTATCAGTAAGTCATTAAATTGTTTTATTTTCATCAGAGGGATGCAATGCATGCAACACATTTTGCTTTCAACCTAAGGAGCAGAAGTATCGATGTAAGATCGCAGATGATTGCTGCCCCGAGAATTTGTGTTGGGCATTTTCAAGAGGTAGCCGACGAGCCATGACAATGAATAAAGTACGCATTCAAGCCAACGCAGCCTATCATGTAACTTTCAACTAAAGCGGCAACCACGGGACGAAAACTAAATAAATTTGTGTATTCAACTAACTTACCAACTCACGAGGTTGACGAAGTACATATGTGCTTTAGTCACGTTTGTAAGCAAATAGTTAAATTGGTACAGTCTTAAACTACAACTGCCTAAAACAAGACTCGTAATTATTTAAAATGTCGAGATGCGAGCGATGAATTAGAATATTTAAGAAAACGCTGACCAAAATAATGTTCTGCTTTTCACCTACCTTAGATGAAATTTAGAACTTTCAGTTTACGTTTTAAAAGGTTTGCAGGCTGAATTTCTTAAATAGACCCAAGGCTTGACGTTATCCGTCGAGTTGAATTCGTTAAAATTTAAGGCTAATTCATGCCATCATGTATAAAATGAAAACTGAATTTTCAACCAAATAATGTAAGTGCATTTTTCTTTGTGATTTCATTCAATTACGAAAAAACGACCACATTGTTAGCCAAAGAGTGAGATAAGCTAGATCTAAAGTTGCCGTCAGAAGTCCCTCTACCCTATTCGACATTTTTGTCTATATACGAGATGCATTTCATTAGCCTGAGCTATAAAAATAATCCATCTGTAGCAGATATTATCAAGACCCAGCTAGACCTCCCAAATAAGAGTGAAGTGGCTCGCTAAAGCTTTTTCAATTTGGATTTCGATCTTGGCTAATGTAAATTCTGGGGCATATTTTTCCCGAAATTATTTTTCATTATTTGTCATTCATTATCGTTTATATGCAAGTATAAAAATTCCCCCATGAATATGGTATGAACTAAAACAAAAATAATAGGGCTATACATACTTACATATACCGCGTATTATGAAGCACGTGAGGCTTGCGATAACACGAGAAGAACCCGTTAAACAGGCGCCGCGTCCCCGAAACTACGTATTGTTTAGCGTCCAAAAGGTTAAACAAAACGATGCAAGAGTGCAGTTTTCATGAGACGAAAAAGAGCGAAGTCGAGGAGCAACCTTAAAGGAAGTCCAAAAAGCGCTATGATGTTAGCATAACTGTGTATTTATAATCACTGAGAACTTCGCATGCATGCAAACTGCATGCATTTCGAGCTTGGTTCGTTACGCTCCGGTTGGGTTCAATTTCTTTTGCACACAGCAGGATTGATTCAAAAGCGCGAAATGACATTAAGAATTTATTTTATGGCATGCGTAGGATGGCCTCTATCTTTACGAGAGTGCCCTTCTCCCAATCGTGGTCTCGGCGTTCAGCTCGTGTTCTTAAGAGACAATGTGCATTCAAGGGTATTCCGTGACAGGCGGATTTACAATGCAACTCGAAAAATACCTTGTTTCGTTTTGCGTCTAAGTTGGTTTGAAAAATTTTCTTTGATTGATGTTCCCCTTTCCAAACAATTGCTGGTTCAAGCTGTTTCACATGTCAAGTATCCATCTAGTGAAGAAGTTGGTCTGTGTTTCAAAGGCTACATGTGATTGCTCCCAGCTTTTAGCTCCTTAGATCGCGCAAAGAAAACCCATGTTTTCACACCCGCAGACTTCAGTTAAGTTTAGTTCATCTGGTGTAGAGTAAATTTCAGAATTTTCCCCATGGGTACAAAAATTGGCATTCATCAACTTATGTTTTGTCCTGTTCCTGATATCTTTCGGGGATCCGAGTAACTCGCGTGTAATAGCCCATTCCTCTTGACATTCCATTCCAGCAGCGCGCACCACGGTTAGGTCTCCATCCTTTTTTAGATTCCATGATTTGGACTTGTTCGAAGAACCCGAAGCAGCACACATTCCCTCGTTACGATGGCGCGCAGGATTTCTCCGTTGTCGATGATTATAGCAAAAGTTATACTGAACATGTTAACTACCTTACAGTGCTTCTTGCCATATTTTAAGAAAAACCGCACATCATGTTCAGTCCAAATCATAGTAAAGGGATTGAATTTCTATATCGTTACGAAGACTTCAAACAAACGTTTCCACAATCTATCGAACAGCGACAAAATAAGTGTGGTTCAAGGGAAATTGTCTGTTTGCATTCATATCAGTTCACAACCCTAAGAATGCGTCTGTGTATGTGTAATTGGTCAATTTGTTACACAATCAGGTTGTAGACCACTTGTTGGATAATGACAAGTGGGCCAGGGAAGTTTAAGAGTCTGGACAAATTGTTTCTGAGCACATGGAGGGAGGCTACACAAACGGATGGATACGGCTTCGGCTGTGTTCAAGATGCGACACTTGACAGTTCTTGATTGTCCGCTCCTAACTTTGTAGATGGTGCGAAAAGCACTTGTCACATTCAGTGAGTGGCTTGACTCGACAAGGTGTGAATACACCGCGCTAGTGATTGCCTTAATTGTTCCTGTGCTCAACAAGTGGTCTACAACCTGTTTGACAAATTGACCAATTACACATACACACAGACGCATTCTTAGAGTTGTGAACTGATATGAATGCAAACGGACAATTTCCCTTGAACCATCTCCAGACCATATTTAATGTTATGTATTGGCGTGAATACGAATAACTGAAAGCGAGCTTCTTCGCCACGTTGTGTTGTCCTCAATGTGTTCTGTGGGATTTTTCAAACTCTTAAAGGAAAATAAGTGACCGAACTGTTGGCCAAGATCTTGAGTTTGCCAGTTTCCTCTTGTTGCAACGCCTGTGGCAAGTCACTTATCGTCCTGAATGTCCCAGTGGGACCTTATCAGAACCTTCTCTTCAAAGAGATGAGGTCTATTTCGCAGTCCTTAATCAAGTGACTTTTATCTTGCCCTCATCCGTTTGTGTGGCCAACATCTGCATCTGTACTGGTCGCGCAGCACTCTTCGTGAAGAATAGAGGCCACCTATGTACTTACTGTTCGAAATGAGTTCTTGCCTTTGTGTTTTATAGAGAATGTAAACGTTTTTCTTTTACGGCGGGACGGTGCTTCTTTGAATATCACCAGTACAACTGTGGCCTTTTTGTGTTGCCACGACTCTCTTTTCCGCCCAGTAGAATTTCTGACTTGACGATCATCACTGAGTTCTTCACTCTTCTGAGCACGTTCAAAGCAAGCAGTCCGCGGTCATGCGATACTACGAGGTTATCGGTAATCGTAGATAAAATTAATAGATGCTTGCATTTTGGGCAGTTCCCAATTGTTAGCCCAGTTACGATGGCTCCCTTATGGCTAGGGATTTCTTCCGTTATAGTGGACCCCACAATCATAATACATACAAGGAAGAAATAGTGACTTTAGATCTGAGGCTACTTCCTTGAAAAATTCATAAAGAAAGGAGGACAGGAACAAGAGTGGCGTCAAGTCTTGTGGAATACGTGCCCCTTCCTGAGGAAGAATGTCCTATTGTCAAGAAAAGCATTCAGGACCTGAACCAGCCGAAATTGGCTCAACCTGCTTACTCGATTCTGGACTGTACTCCATTGAGCACACTAAATAAATGTTCTTATATTTCTTATTTTCACCCGCGTGCAAAACTGGCCCTCGATCTCGCCTTCGAAAATGCGCAGGTTCTGTTCCTCTATTCCTACGGTGGTACATCCCTCCGACTGTAGCTGGAAACAACAACCGACCGCACGATGCACAGGGTAAATTATTTCAAAAGGTAGTTAAAACTGCTGGAGTAATCGCTCTATCCTTTCTCCTCTGATTGTCATAATTTCCAATCTGCTAGCATTTCCTCCCTATCGGCATCAGTGCTGTCCCGTCCGATCTACGAGGGCGCCGTAGCTCAACCACTTCGGGAGGTGTGGCTAATTAAATTAGGCCGCATCCCTTAACTTCAGCGCTATTAATGTGGCCGACATCGTTAATGACCAAATTTCGTTCCTCAAACTAGCTAGTTCTTGATTCTATATAATCAATTCCCGGCTTGCCCTTACAAAACTGAAAATGGTTTTCTCATTACTGGCCGTCACTTATGCACACAAAACATGCACATCAACCATACTAAGTTCGGGAAAGAACCCTACATTTCTGAGTTAACCTCAACTAACCACATCCATCCGGTAAACACAATAACTTAGACAAACATCCTGAAGCCATTTTTGCACTTCCTCGGGCAAAATCCTCACTAGCTTTTCCCACATCATTTATCCTAAAGCTCGGCTGGATAAACTTGGCCCGGTGGCTGCTGGCCACTGCCAGAATTTGCTGGCCTCTGAAACAATGAATGTGCTGGACAGGTGAAGCAAAACTATTGTCTCAACCATCCCTGATCGCATTCTGTCTTGGTCGCTAGCGGCATGGCCCGCACACCATGTCAAATAACGAGGATGTGGAAGCGGACCCAATGTCATAGTATTCCTCTCACGCTGGAGTTTTTTACAAAAATTCCAGCGAAGTCATTCATCAGCATGCAAAGAGTTATTGCTGCAACTAGACCTTTTAATGACAAAACTAACCAAGGACAAAGCATCTCTCCAGAGTTAAATTTTTGCCTGCACTCCACACGACTCCACTCATAAGCATTTGGTTTCCAGGATGCCACAGGCGAACAATTTACGGCCCGTCACGAAGGAATCATCTAAAATAGGTGTTGCCTCTCTAAAACGATCGCCCATTCGTCGGCCCAACATGAATCCACTGGCGCCAGTACCGTCCACTGGTTAACACCCGTTGCAGTAAACATAGACAAATTGAGCTCGCCTCTCACATTTCAGCCTCCATCCGAACATCCCTACATCAACAACCGCCTATCCCGCTCCCACTCTACGGTACGGCGACCAAGGCCAATTTGTGCGGTTTACCATCACACTCCACCTTGCGCCCACAGGCTGCAGGCCCCCCAATAACTAGTACTTTGCTCGGCGTCAAAGAAAGAGATCTTTTTCAATGGGCAATGTAGCCGCTCTCATCAATAAGGGGGTCCATGTAATAGATGTAAACCCATTCCACTCCATAAGATCCCTGCCAAGGCCATAAATAATAGAACGGCACCAAGTCCTGTTCTGCTAGATCTGCCATGGCCTCATAGATCAGCCGCTTTAGGATGTACAGTTAACTCAGACCCCAACCTCCATTTCAGTGCCCACGAAGAATCCCAAAGCATTTAAAACTCATTTCTCGATACCTCATCCAACGAGGTCACTTAATCATCATGACATCTACCCAGATTACTGCCCCAGAACTGAATCTGATTTTCATATTACTGGCCTGTCACCTATTTCCTCAAAAGTAAGCATGAACCATACGAAATTCCTGAGAAGCCGAAATTTTTCTGAGTTAACGCTGACTGTATATCTTCAGTGGGAAAACACTGTTTAAACCGACTGGCCAGCTTCCTAGACCAAATCTCCAGCTTTCCAACTGTCTGGAAATCAGGTCTCCCAATATCCTTGACCCTAAATGTTCACTCGAAACCCCGTCAATAAATACTGTATTATACCTGGCTGTTCCTCCAGGCAGACTGTAATAGCCAGATCGGTTTAAACGTCCTTAGAAGTGGATCACTTTGGCTGCATTCCGGATGGTAACAGCCGGAAGCTGGAGAAGGGGTACGGTTGTTTGTTCACCTGCCTACAAACCTGCTCGGTTTACCTGGAGATCGCACTGAGGCTGGATACTGACTCCTCTATCGCGGCTCTAAAGAGGTTTGTGGGTAGACGAGGGGCACGGAAAAATTACGCAGCGAGAACGGCACCAAATTCGTCAGGCTCGTCTCAAAGCTGAAAGACAGTGTAATCCGTCTTGATCAAGGGTAAACTGGAGGATACTTGTGGGCAAGTTACGTTTCAGTCATCCCTCTTCTAGCCATGAAAGTGGTGTTTGGCTGCTTATAATCCTGTCATTTCGGAAGCTGCTGCTAGTACGAACGAGAAATCAGTTGGTCAACGATGGAGTCTTAGGCTTGTGTCTCATAGAATTCGAAAGCACCTTGCACAGCAGACCGTTTGTATCACTGTTATCCGACGCAAAGAGACAGCCGCCGGTGACGCCAAACAGCTTGCCTCTTTCCAGGGATGGCAACGGCATACCGGGTTGTGGTGGTGTTGAAGGTAATTACTCACATAGTTGGAGACAGGTAAACTATCTGACGAACACCTGGTAGCGGTGGTTGAAAGAAAATCCAGCAATTCCTTAGTCAAAACTGATTTTTAAAGAGAACGAAGGCCATTGGCCCCTTGGGATGAAAGGCGATGGCCAGTTTGACGCCAAATGTCCAATTCAAACAGTTAACGTCCTTACGGCCAATGGCATCTCGCGCAGAGACGTGCAAATGTTTTGCCTATTGAAAGGCGCCGACTAGTCAGGGGGTCCTAAGCTAAAGGGTATGTATGCTTACTACTGTAAATCCTGGTATATTCCAAAGGAAAGGGAAGTAGCAAGCCCAACGTTGTAATTTGCGCAAACTTCAGCGTCTCCGGAGCGCAATTAAGAAATGGGAGCCTTAGCCGAGTGCTATTCTAGGCCACCTGCTTTTCGAAGTAATTTTGGCGGCTGGTGTTGCATCTAGTTTGGTTGAAGATTCCCTTTCCATTTCCTTTTCGTTTCTCTCTCGATACCAAACACTTCCCGCCCAATTTGCTCGTGGTGACACTGACTTTAGTTGCTGTTTGTTTTGGACTCGATGTATCACCTTCGGTATCTGGTCCCTGTGCCATGACTTAAAGCTTTTTTGTGGACCTTCGGTGGAGTCACGTGTCACTTGTATTGGGGCAGCTTGTATTGTTAAAGCCCACTTTCGTTTTAGGGCTTACGTTGATCGATTGTAGACGTTTCTTTCGTTTACATAGACGTTTGGATGTCACGCTCAGGCAAGTGTTGTTGGAACTGAAGCATGCAGAATTTCTCGTATTCTCATTCACTGTGCGTTCATCTTTTACGCGGATTTTGTCCTATTTTTAGCCACCTTTTGTTTAGATAGTAGCTGAAGCTCACTGTCAAAAGTATGTATATTTTACAAATGATTTCCTGATTATGAATAGTGCCAAAGAATTTGCGGGGCAACCTTGCTCTTTCCTGGGCTTAGCATCAATTTGGACAGCGTGTTGCTTTGGAGTATCCAAGTGACATCCAGAATGTGGGCAGTTTGTTTATCGTGAGTCGTACTGAAAATCGTCGACCGAAATCACCCGAACCAAGACTCGAAGCCTTTATCGTCACAGATACCATACACACCGCCGAAAGTAAACAGTCTAGTCACCCCCGACGAACGCATTCTGCTGGCCGGCTACACAAACAAACCGGTTGGAACACCCTGGGTTATGGATTAAACGCAGCAGGATATAGCCTCTCAAAGGCCTTGCCACCGACATCAGTTCATTCTCGCCCGCCCCATAATGACTTTTCACCCCAAATCAAATGTTACATGTGTATTTACGTTTGCCTCAGTTGTCTGCATTCACGTCCTAATAATTCTGCACCCTTTCCATTGTTATTAATAAATGCTCGCACGAAAAATAATAAACTTCACGCGCCGCTCCTGATGATATATAAACGTAGATGTGATTTCTTTGCTAGCACTGAGATATGGATAATCGACAGTAATCACACAGAGTCACTGGAGTAAGTGATTAAAATGCTTTTAGGAATTAGGATAAATAAGCGAGGGGCACTGTCTTACATGCACAAGAGACAGCCTTTCAGCCTCAGGGTACAATCACCCTACCTTTAACAATCTGAATGATTCTATCTGGCTGACTGTGGCTATCAAGTATCAAGAACTACCGATCAGTTGCATTTACCGCCCCCTCTCACGCATCACCACTAACTGATGCACTTAAGGCGGCCGTCAACCTTTCAGGTCTTAAACTGGTAGAGGGTGCATTTAGTGTACCTGAGATCTGTTGGTCTACTTCCTCCCCCAAAGTACACCTCCCGTTGTTTTCTAATGCACAACTGAGCGGGTAGACACAAAACGGCCGATAGTTTTCTTCATCTTATCTTCACGACTGGCCTAACGCGGATCCGTGCATATTTAGACAACAAACTACTTTGAGGTGATTTACCTTAGGTGAGTCGTAAATTTTTGTTCCGTCCTTTATCTTTCCCTTCAGGTTACACAAGACAATACCACAGAGCCTCATGGACTCGTCTCCTCTCCATATTCAACGGCCACGATCGGAACGGTTTCATCCTATTGGCGGATCCGGAACTGACGGCTAGCCAATTTTACCAAACTCTAGGCTTGCGCCCTGAATTATTACACCAACAGAGTGCGGAATAATCCGAAATTATTGAGCAAACGGGATACCCAATAACATGTCACCTTCACACCAAACAAGGTTCAAGCAAACAAGAGTTTGGTACGCTTCTGCAGACGAACCGTCAGTCTAATGAGAATACGTTCCTTCCGGATTTCCATTAAGAGGTGATGGAATTTTAAGCGTAAGTTCCACTAACAGGACTGCAGCTCTGCCAAAACTACTGCAAAAGAAAATCTCCCTACCAATTGCACAGATCACATCTCTCTTGTTCATAGGCACATGCACAAATGACCCTCCAACAATGAGTATTTCAACCATCTGTGAAAACCTATGACTGCCTAATTATGCAGCACGTGGTCCCAGTCTCCTTTGCATCCGCCACCCGACTCCCATTCCACCTAGATAATATAAATCCACTTCTGCCCAGAATAAGACGGTCGTTCTACGTTGATCGCGGCGGCCTCCCCTCAGGCCTTTTAAATTTAGGTGCATATCCCCTAGCACTATTGTTCGATATATTTAATCTTCCCTTGAATGTTGACATTGCCCTCCATTCAGGTGGAAACTTCTGCCAATGTTCCTATGCACAGCAACTGCCCAAAGCAGAAAGCATATAAATAAAAGCCGACAAATTACACCCCGGTTATATCAGGAGTTGTGAAAGGAATTACAAAGATAAGTTATCGACCTGCCTATTAGACTGTGACCTCATTCATGTCTGCTAACATGGGTTCCTTCAAAGTAAACCACGTTCTACCCGCATAACTGACAAAGTCGGTGATTACGATTTTCTTAGATATGAGGAAGGCTTTTAAACGCTTGCCTCATCGTAGGCTTCTGAAGAAAGTCAAGAGCCTCAGTATAACAACCCCCACTGGTTCCATTCTCCCCTAATTTGAACTTCAGAATCGAAATGGCGAATGCAAATGGAACCACGCCAGCCTCCAGCGACTTGCATTGGGGCTACCGAAGAAAGCATGCTAGGTCAAATAATGTTTTCTCCTCATATCAACGGCATTTTCCATATTCTTAGGCATTCCATTTCGTTTCGGCCTGAGGAAAATACAAAAGTTTACACTTTTCCCCATCTTGACCTCAACACCAAAATTGGCAACATAAAATTATCCACTGTTGCTTGATTCATGGCGTACAAGTTTGCAGTATACTGGCGTGCCAATGCCAACTTCCTATAGCCATCTATAAAATTGATCAAAATGCAATTTTTTCTCCTCAATTAGTCAGAGTCCTGGATTTACATTGCCCCATAAAGTTGGGCTTCACAGAACCCAAGTTGATTCAGGCTGGTAACGATAACAGAGCCGGTTGAGTATTTCAAAGAAATTTTGGAACATTAGGAAGTAAACTTCTGGTATAAAAATCCATGTTATACTTATCTTGGCTCACCGTTCAGTCGTGCGCTCTTATATGCGTTGAATGGATAGACCCGAAGTCGGCAATGTTCAGCCAATATTTACAGAACGTTTTCTTAGTTGTTCATCGCTAAACTAAATGAAACCTTGCACCGAGTTAAGGTTAATCTATCTTTTTCATAAAACAAGTGTTGCAAATGTATGCATTTCTGCAACCCCAGTATGGAGTGTGTAAACATTTTCTTGAGGACAGGAATTATAGAAAATTTCTTCGTCAGCAAATGTTCCCTCGTATGAACTAAATTATTTCAACACATGAGGATGATTTCACCCGCCAACGATATTTTTGAAAATGAAAATTAGGAAAAAAAATAACCCCACGAGATTTTGCAAATTCCCACAATTCATTCCTTCTAATAGAAGAGTATTAATCAAAACGCATTTTCGTACGAAAAAACAAGATGCTTGAAGTTTCATGGCAGCATGCTCAACAAAGTCTAGTTATTTGCGTTGCCAGTAGACTTCACTAACAAAGTTATCTGTGGCTGTAGGTAGCAACGCCCGAAATATTTCTTTAAATAGCCCATCAATGAATATGATCCCGTCTAATGCGAGCGCGACGGGATATATAATAAGACTCAGATATTCGGAATCACTTTTCTCTTGCACACTTCCAAGTCATCATTTTTGACGTCAGCCAAGCCCTTCTATTTGATTCGCGTGCATTTGCCCCGATCAAAATGCGACGGGAGGAAACATTCGCTGCCATATTCCACGAAGCATGTCATTTTCCGTTCTTGTCGATAAGTGCACCATTAACGTCGGCCAGAATGCCTCCACTCTGCCATCTTTCTCCGTTTCCCCGTTCCCAACACTTTACTATCCAGGTCCTGGCCCCATCCTTGCTCGTCTCAAAACACGTGAAAACAAACTGATCCAAGGTTTAGATAAACTTTTTCAGGACGGACAAGCATGATCTGTTCTACCGACCGCAACCAAGTAAACAGTGCCGTTAATCCGCATGACTCATTAACCAAAACTGATGATCCTGTGCCAAGTCTGTCTAAAGATCAAGGCCAAAAAATTTGATCCACAACGCTAACAATACTTTAAGCGGACAATTCATCCCAAATACACAGCTTTACTGCTGGAACCGACCGATCGTGACCAACAGGCTCAACATACTGACAATCAATCGCCACGAGAACATCCACACGTAAATCTCTGCTTCAGGTCCCGCGATCGGTGTCTACCTACAGATATCGCCTTCAGTTTCCCCACTGGTGCCGTGGTTACCAATATACCGGTACCTGCTATCTTTTTGGTCCCTGAATGCAAACGAAAAAAACAAAGAGACTCGTTTTTTTACACTGGCTTAGCAGTTTCCGGTATATTATTCAACGCATACCATATAAATCGTCATTCCCCTCCAAGCTGCTGGCGGAGTTCCCCTAATTTCATGTCCTGAACCAATAATTCACCATGGTTTTTGTCATTGGTCTTCGACTTCCTGAATTTCCGAAGGGCATTTAATTGCCTTCTTTACTGCTGGATCCACGGTAAAAAATAACCAACTTTCTTTTGCATCTTTATTTTGTTGTTGTGCATTTATCGGCCGTCAATAATTTCCTCTCCAGCTGTTTTTCCCCTTTTGACAATTTTCACCCCTTCTCATGGTCTCAGGTGACGTTCTTCTTCGCAATTTACCTTTCATGTCCATTTTAAGATCCCTTTGAATTGGATCACTGCGGATACAATTTAACGCGTGCCACCACCCTCCAGTTGAATATTGCGCCTCTGGTACACGTCATTGGTGCATGCAATGACCTTGCAGAATGTTTTTCCCTCTGATTTTGTCCCAGCTATGCTTGCCTCTTCTATGCAATTTACAACATACATGTGACATTTGATCACGGAACGAAGCACACCTCTCGAAGTATTCCATAGATATACCTATGCATATATAATATCCACGTGCCGTCCGGTCATGTAACAAAGCCTCCCTCCTGAAGTATCGGAACGATATACGCCATGCATGAATAACGCAACTGCAATTAACGCAGACCCGGAGGATACACCCGTCAATATCAACGGCGTGAGGGCTATCAGAATAGTACAATGATAACCTGAGTGGGAGTGCATTTTTACTTTTGGCCGGATGTCGGTCAAACCCCTTGTCCACTTCCAGCGTAGATCGATGGATATGCTCATTCTGAATAATCAGGTTTAGGAGGACAAGCTAACGAGTGGGGCCGACGTGGCTCTCAATGGTTTTGAGAAATTGAAAAATGTACCACTTGCTTTTAAACGACGTTGTCCATAAGCCTGAATATAATAAGGGTGTGGCTAATGCAGCGAACGTTCTCACAGTCATGTAGAAAAAGCTTTTCTCATGCAAGGAAATAGTAAGGGGATACTTGTTTGACGAGCAAACAGGCTAAGACATGAAAAAAGAAAACGCATAAAAGATTCTGCAAACTTTCCGTTTATCTCAAAATTTTCAACCTGATTCGCGCAGCATCGGTGTATCTGCAATCCACGTACTGCGCCGCAAAGGAGCCATATTATTTTCCTGAAAACATTGTCTAATGTGCACTGCACCGCATTTTCGTTTTCACCTTCATATCACGCTCTGCGATGCGTTGTATGACTTAATCATGCATCCCGAACGGCTCTAGATTTGTGCCGAAAATGGTAGCATCAAATGTGCATAACGCGGGCGCAAAATATGGCTGGAAGGCAATGGCTGTCGCCGCCAGTTGGCCGGGATCCTCGAGAATCAAGAGGGTTATATGGTGGAGATGAAGATCAATATGGATGTGATAACGGAATGGAGATGAGTCAAAACCAGGCTGGATATCATATGAGGCAGTATAAAACGCGAACATCCTGGAAGCACAGTGCGTTGAGCAAAGAAAGCGGCGACACGAGATGGGAATTGTGTAATCGTAAGACTAATCGATGGGGTTTGTTTTGAACAATTTTGATTTCATGAATTTCACCTT
>LUCM01000841.1:0-17991 GCA_008360955.1 Fasciolopsis buskii | reverse complement strand
GCGCCCGGGGCGGTCATCAGCGTGGCTTGGCTTGTCTTGGGGTAGCGCGGCCAGGTGCTGCAGAGTCAGACCCGGACTGCAGCTTCTTAACGAGGATAGATTATCAGCGCAAAGGGTGGAATGGGGCTCTCGGTGATAGTTTGCGTTGCATCTGTAGTCATTGGCGAGCCTGTAGTAGAGCCGGAGAGAGAGGGGCAATCTGGAATTTGTTCCAGCTGGCGTTAAAGTGAGTAAACAAAAATGGGAACATTGATAACAGTCAGTTTCTTACGAAGATTACAGGAACCAGACAACTATCATGAGACACAGGGTGTAGCTTCCGTTGACGAGACGTGTGCGACAAACATCGGCTGCTTTCTCCATATAGAGCATATGGCTCAGTCAATCCTGTGCTCTATGGTCCTTATTTGAAACGTGTTCCTATTCCTCCTCTGAAATCTTCGCAGATGCAGATTACAGTTGTGTAATAGAATGGCCACCTCAATGGTTAGGCAATAAAGTCACTATTTGTCCCGTTTGTGGAACTCTTCTGGTCCACGGGCCCGGTGTACATGCTGCACGGAGTCAATTATAACTGACCATGTGATCTACGGCCTATATTTGCCACTTTCAGCTGCCAAGAAAAGGCATAACCGAATGGTTTGCGGGTGGCAGTGTGGGCTGGATGCTAGGACAGCATTTGTAACGAGAAGTCATAGAAAGAAAATAAGGGAGAAGCATAAGAATGGTGGGATCAGTAAGTTGTGTTTGAAAAGGATGACAGAAAATTGTACCACATAGTAGTCTCAGTAAGCTTGCATGAATACTTAAGAAAGAAGCACGACGGCAGTTGTTATAGACGTCAGCATACGTACCAGGTGTGCGGTTGAGGTAACTGGGGCATGTTGAAAAATAGAGGGGTGGATGGTGAAGCATAATTGGACAGTCCGATGAGCTACTTCCTCAGACCGTCCAGCAAAGTAGCCAAACGCATATCTACCGAACAGAGGCGGTGTGGGGTTTCCCCTTTCGCGGGGTCAGGTCTGGGCTGATGGCATACATATCCATTGTAGTAGGTCGCCCATTCCTTCGCAGCCCGAGTGTGCTTTGGTTGCTGGGGTCAACCTGATCCACCAGAGAGTTTTTCTTTGTGTTCTAACAGAGGAATGGTTGAGCCCACATAGGTACTTTCCATAGTTCCTCCGCCTGACCTTAATTTTCCGCGTTGTTTTTTTCGCAACCGCTAGGGGTGGTCTGTTTTCCCCACGTTTGGAGATGCTGAGGCATACCTGTCGCAGTCATTTGGGTTTTCGCACTGGCTAAGGAAACAAAAGTGAAGATAAGAAAGCACATGGAGGATGGCGGTTTATGCCATAAAACATACCTGTACGTAGGGCTCCGTCATCGTCAGCGTTTAGTCTTGCTTTCATTGAAGGAGTACTGCTTGAAACTTACTAATGTGGACTTGCGTGCTGCATAAGCGAATCACATCGTCTGTGTGACGTGGACAGACTTTCCTTGTTTTATGAACAAAATTAGGCTGGGTACTTAAGGGAAAGCAGTAAATCTGGTTCATGTTAGCAGGTTATCGGAGAACAAACGAGTAGGTGGGAAGAGTAAAAGGAACCTCGAATATGTTCTCTGAGGAAATGTCTACGAAGAGGGAAACTAGTTTCGGCAATACTCAGTATAAGACAGGATCCTTTATGTTGGCACAGTAAATCAGGGGCAGAGAAATCTATGGGGAAAGAAGTCCGGGGTGAGAAGGCCGATGCGAGAAGGGTTAGCCGCGGTTACAGCTGCCATATAATCCAGCATCTTTCTGCTATCACAGACTTCAATGTTATTAAGTTGTGATGGCTGAGATCCGAGTTTTGAAGAACTTACGGTAGTCACTGTCAAAATCCTAGCCAAACTTCGTACGCTCTAGTCTCTGAGAGATGAGGGTCGTATATACAAATAATGGTCCGAACAGTCAGTAGTTTCCGGTCTTCGTTTTTGAATGCGATGTTGGACTGTTGTGGCAATGAATTCTACAATGAACAATATTTTACAATAAAAAGTCCGGCTTAGGGTCGGCTAATAATAAAGAACTTATGTGGTAGGGTGACCATGGTAGTACTGATAAGTATGAAAATGAATGGGAAAGCGGGGAACACACATCCATAGTATTCGCATGTCTGCCATTTGGGAAGCTTTGGGCCTAGTGATGGGCCAGGGGTGAATTTCCCCTTAAAATTGTTACGACCATTTCGCTTACCGGCCATCAGCGAGGGTCACTCTCTGGTATTGTCCGTATTACGCTAGTGCACTAGGTTCTCTTGCGCCCTCAGATGGAGTGTTGTGGAAAGCAAGGGGATGTGTATTTAGAAATCGATGACTGACTCAGAGGCACGCTCCTCCGAGATAGGGTTGTTGGTCAGTTGGAGGACTTGGGTGACCCTTAGGTAAGTATTTCAGACAGCCTTAAAACTGGATTGGTTCTGTATGCACCGAATTCTAATTGGAAGTTTGTTTCAAATTTTGGCATAAGCAACAAGAAAGAATTGCGACCTTAAAGAGGATTTGGCGATTTCTGTACGGATGTTTAGGGACTTATGACGGAGAGGGTAGGGGCTGGTAGAGGAGAATATAGGTGGGTCGGTGGAAGAGAAGCGCCTATTCACCAGGTTATGCAGAAAAACCAGGTTATTTTTCAGTTGCCGCAGCCAAAGTGGCTCAAGTATGAGGGCTAGACAGCGTTCCTTGTAATTCAGAGTCATCGACCAACCTATCACTTGCTTGGTGAAGCGTCTCTGAATACTTTCAATGGAGATCATATCCGACTTTGACATGATGGAGTATATCAAAGTGCCATACTCAAGGAGTGGTCGAACTCGTTTTATAAATGCTGAAGATGCTGTCGGATAGTTTCACTGTGCGAAAAATTGGACTTACGTTTCTCCTAACTTTAGCGGACTGAATAACTACATGCTCTGAGAAATTTAGAGAGGCTGAGTAGTTGAGACCAAGGTCACGGATTTTGGTTTCACGTGCAATAAGAGATCCACGTAGAAAAATTGAATCATTAGGTAGTGTACACGTATATGTGAGTATTTCGCTCTTCTCGGCAGAGAAGCTCATCATCCAGGAGGTATACCAGTCGTCTAAGGCAGACAAATCGGCACACATGTTTCGAACGGCAGTACTAACTTCATTTGACTTAAGAGGGTAAACTACTTTTGTCATCAGCAAACAAGAAAGGGACTCCGTGAAATATCGAATCTAGTGCATCATTATTGTACATAAGGAATAGCAGGGGACCAAGTACTCTGCCCGTTATGACGCCACTAGTGACAGGCCTGGGATTGGGGGTAATGTCGTCAATGGAGACCACCTGTGATCTTTGGGTTAATTAAGACGGAAGCCAGGATAGAAGAGGATCGGTGATGCCAAAGGGGCTTACTTTAGATAAAAGGTGCAGAAGAGGGACACGGTCAAATTTCTTAGACATATCGAGGTGGATGACTGCCAGTGCCATACCCCTTGTCGCTAGATCAATTAGGAGGTTCAGGAAGTCAAAGTGACAGGTGGAGAAATCCGTGCTGTTTGAGGCAAAGAAGCTTGGGAGCCAAAAGTTGGTCCACGATGGATCGTTTTACCACCTTCTCCATAACCCTGGATACAACAGGTGTGTGGTTGATGGGACGGTAAACAAACATATGCAGAGACCCCTTCTTATGGATAGGGGTTATTACAGAGTGCTTCCAGTTGACCGGAACTTCACCAGATTCAATTGAAATTGTGAAGAGGTTGAGCAGTGGCAAAGTTGTGTCAGGGCTGCAAATAAGAACAGCTGATGAATGGATGGCTTCAGGGCCTTGGTAGGACCCTGGTTTGAAATTAGCTAAATTTCGTTCAATAGTCTTAACATCAAAGGACACAGAAGATTAGGTGGAGTTATTCCTATTCTGTAGCTCGGGCGGGTCACTAACTGGAGCTGGGGCCATGGAGGAGGCGAAATATCGGTTAAACGCCTCGGCTGTCTTTTGGGGTGGTCGCAGACTCCCTATTAGGCAAGACCAAGAAGTTCACTGTTGGTTTGCGATCATGGGATCTTAATTTATATAGTTTTGAAAGTATTATGGGGTGACTGATATGCCGTAATGCCCTTGTTTCTTCCTTCCGAAGGAGAGATTCACTTAGGCGAGAGATAGTGTCGGACAGATGGTGCAAAAGAATGAACTTGGAAAAGTCATGTGCCGAGAAAACATACCATTGCAACTTAGCGTATTTGATTTTCAAGGAGGCAAGTTTTGAAGTTTTTGTTCATTCATTCTATAATGGTCAGTTTCGAGATGCAACCGGCCATGTTGCGATAAAACTCATCTGCAGCCGTCTGTGGGTCAGTCACTAGGACAAAGCTTCCCCAGTCACTTTGGTGTTCGAGAGAGGAAAAGTGATGCCAGTTTAGATAAGGCTGACGAGTTGTATCAATAGGAGGGTTGAGGAGGGGGCATGGACATGGTTCCACCGTAAACTACCATGTGGTCACTCCCTGGAAATTTACTTCCAACGTGAACCAAGATGTGGTGGTCAATGTGTATAAAAATGAGATCTGATATGTTATTATTTCTGGTGGGTGACACTACGTGCTGTACCCAACCCCTGATGTAGATGTGAGACAAAGATGTTAAGCTTGGTGGAGCCGTAATTATAGATTAGGTTACGCCAGGGAGATTGAAGTCTCCGGCAATGATTTCCGATGTTGATGGGAGGGATGCAAGGTAGTTTAATGCGTCCGCTAAGAGGGGGAGCCCAATTTCAGTATGAGCTGGAGGGCGATAGATACAGGCAGCCTGGATAGCACAATACGACACCTTGATAGTGAGCCATACCGATTCTTGGATCATTTCGATTGTAGGATGCGCAAGAACGGAGACTGATAGACCCTGCCTTATATATACAAGGCAACCACCCTCACGGCGGTCGTTCCTAGTACCTCTAAATGAATGGTATCCCGCAAGAGAAGTCGCACTCTTAGGTTGGAAGACGCAGCAAAGCGTCGTAAGTGAGTGAATTTATCTAGGATTTAACGACAGTTAATTAGTGCGACAGAGAAGGGTATGTTGCCTTCGAGGTGGGGTGAGTGGCGGGGTTGCAAAAATGGAGAGACGGTGCGTGTGGGGTTAATTGTACTGGGAATAGTTGGGTCAGTATATGGAATCAGTTCTATTTTATTGGGCGTTGAATGAGATACGACAGAAGAAGAAGGAGGTGAGAAGAAACGAGGGCATATAGCGTTCTTCATCATGGTAGCATGGGGGTAACCCGAAGTACTGGGGGGACCAGTGTGAAGGCAGACAGAAAGGGAGTGGGTTAGGTTACGAAAAAGCGGTGGCTCACGAGGGGGGGAGGAAGAGGGACTTTTCTGGCTGGGCAGGTGTGGTCGAAAAACAGACTTTCGTGGAGTGGGGCGCGGTCCTTGTGTTTGGGTCGAGGCGCTGGTAAGCGGAGGTTGGCGGTAGTGCCGATATGACGGTGGAGGTTTGCTTAACGGAGGCTAGAGACAGATATCTTGGGAAATCTGAAGCAACAGCGAAGGACTTTGGCGGGGAACAGCTGGCGCATCGCTAGAACTTTTAAATCTACGGTGTAAGTCTGCGGTTTTCTTACGACTTGGAAAAACTCTCGGCAGTTACCTTTCGGTCTCCGTGAAACGAACTGTGGGCAATAGAAAGACAGCGCGATTAAAGTCAGGCAGTTGAGGCACCGGGGTAATGGGACTAACAATGGGATGGCATAGGGTGGGGTCGTAGTATTTTGGTCGCTGGTCCAATAACGCCGGCGTTGTTCCGCCGGGAAGCAGTGTGTTGCTCATTGATGGCGTAAGCGCAGGTTTACCATCAGTAACTATTGTCTTAAGTGTCTGGATGGGGCAGGGCGAGTTTTGATTGGTGCTAGACATTTTTACTTTGCGAGAGAAGAGAGGTTATTGAGGCCCACGGAGAAATTCGTAGGTGAGGGGTTGATATTCGGGCGTTTCCGGGATGGCCGTGGCAAAGGAGACGGTAATGAGCTGTCTAAGTCAACATTTTCCTGTAGATGTGGTGGGGCCACAGGGACCGGTTAAGGTACCAAGCTCCTAGTTATGCCGGATAGCTTGCGGGACTTTATGTTTGATGGAACCGTTTTTGAGTTCTCACTTGCATGCAGTCTGAGGGCCTCCCTTTGAATAGGGGCAATTTTTATGGACTAAAACGGGATAGTTGAGGCTATCTTAGCTTCACTCCTCAAAACTGCTCTGCGGCGGCTGGGCTAAGGAACTAGAACAACACGGGACATGATCTGCTTGACATTCGTTTACGTAGTCTTACATAGTGACAGGGGTTTCCTGTCATATTGCAGGAAGACAGGGCAGTGTTTTTAAATGAGTCTAGTGGAATGCGGTCAGGGGCATTGTAAACCACAGCATTAGACAATGGTAGGTTTCGCTGCTTAATTTCTGAGGATATTGAGTCGATAGCCCGACAGACGCCAGCGAGATGTTCGCATAGTGGGTTTTCGGGTTTTCGAAAGCCGAAGAGTGGAAAACCCTCTTCGGTTCCTACAAGGGAGGAAACAGTTACTGAGATGCTTTCTTCCCGACCATCTCCTCAACTGCACATTTCACCCACTGTCCTCTCCAAACACAGCTAGTCATGCATTTTATAGTCTCCCTTTGAATGCGCGCACTGATTGCACCAGGACCACTTCCTCCGGCAACTTATTCCGACCATCCACTACTTGTGTGGAAAACGATTTGCTTCCCGAACCGGTGGTTGCGTGTTCTCGCACAGTCGTTTTCCCGGTACATCCAAGTGTATCATTCCCCCTTATCTGGAATGAGGCTCCTCGGTGGCCCCGTAGCTCGGCCAGACTCTCATTAATCTTGAAAGTCTGTATTAAGTCGCTTCTGTCCCCACGTCATTCCAGGGAATCCAGGCCAAGCACCATCAGCCTCTGTTCATACCCCATGTGCTTCAACTGCCCAAACCCCGTGTGAAATCACGTTGAAGCTGTTCCAGCATTCTACTAGGTCGCTCCAAATATGGTCTCCATGCCTGGATAGAGTATTCCAAGTGCGGTCGGACAAATGCTCTGAACAACGGCGGAAGAACGTCATGCTTCCTAAATCCTACAGTCCTCGTAAGTTGGCGTAGGGCACCCTATGCCTTATTGGCTGCCTTCCGTCATTGCAAACTAGGTTTGAAGTCTGCACTCGCGACTATCCCGAGGTCCCTTGATTGCTGAGTCTGTTCCGTCGCGACCTGATGCCCTGGGCGGCACGCGTGGAGAGGTGGATTTGCTTCTCCTTTCGTGAGACGCTGACATTTGCTTAAGCTCAACCGAAGATCCCAGCTGACCGACCACTGCTGAACATTATCCATATCCCTCTGGATAGCCTCGCCGTCTGCTATCCCTAATAGTTTGATGTCGTCAGTAAACAACACACACGGATTTTCCAATCCACTAGCCATGCCGCTGACATACGCAAGGAAAGGCGGTGGCCCTAAGGGCAGACCCTAAGGCACCCCTCTCTGTAGCAATCCTCTGTCCCATAGACACTCCTCGGCTCTCACCCTAAAAGATCTGCCCTTCAAACTTTGTGCTATCCAATTATTCCAACGCCTTTACTTTCTGATCGAGAAGTTGGTGGTTCACTGAAAAAAGGCCTTCTGAAAGTACAGATAGCGAACTTTTGCCCCCTCGCCTATGCCGTTTCTGCCCGATACTTCGTCCAGGAAGTTTACGAGGTTAGTCAGACAGGAACGCTTGGGCCCAAATCCCTGCTGCCCTATCATCATTAACGTTTTAGTTTCTAGGTGATTGTCTAGCCCGTCGCGAAGGGCTCTATCAAGACCTTGATAGATTCCTTCCTAACTGCTTTCCGAATTTGCCGGGTCTCACCGCCATTTTACCGATATTTCCGGTCTGCTGCCGGGCGGGGGCCGAGTCCGGCCCGCTTCCGGCATGCTATATGGGGAGTTTTCAGCATGATGGATGTCAAGCTCATCGGTCCAGAGCTACTACAATGGTCTCTGTTATTTTCCAAGGGACCCTGCGCTTTCCCGAGTATTTTAAAACTGAAGTTACTTTTAACTTTGCGCGGTGGAATGTTTTTATATTTCCGCAAAGCGGTTCATCAAAACTCCCCATGTGATTGGCTGTGTCGACCGAGACCACCCCATAAATCTGTATAAATGATAGGGCTCACTTGAATTCCGACTTGTACTGGTGGTTTGCCAATAAACACGCGACAGTGTCCTGTGTTCGTCTTCTCTTTTTCGCTAGCGGATGGGCCCAGCCGTTTGAACTCCGTGGCTTTTCTGGTTCCGTTTTGTTGCTAACTCGAGGAAGCATCTTTTCTGTTCTATTTCATTGTGCGGCTACGGGGCTTGAAGACTCGAGTCCAAACCATTGTTTCTATGTTCAGCGTGTTTTCGAGTCCTGTTAGACCACAGGCTGTGCGCCCCTCTGCTTTTGTGCGGCGCCTAGTGCTTACATCTTGTGCGTCGGCGTGTGTATAGATCAACCCAACGGGGGCAACACCGCATCCCTCCAGTCTCACTGCGTGCAGATCGAAATCCGTCCATAGACTCACTCGATACAATGGGCAGCGCGGTCCTGATTATCCTGCGCGAAGACCGATGCAGTGTGGAATTATTTGAAGGCGTGTAAGTCACGGAGACTGATGGACAAGTATTGCTACGGAGTTCAGCCGCTAAGCAGAAGAACGAATGGGGTTCTCAAACAAAGCCTTTGGTTCTAACAAGAACCTGGTAGCAAGGCAGCGGGGCATGGTTGAGTGGAAGCCCACCAACTTGGATCAGTTATCCATCCACTCTTCTTTCCGACTGAGCTGCTAACTCAGATCAACCCTGACTTGGAGGACCAGGAGAGTACTTCGTCAGGCCTCTACCCATTGACCTTCCAGGCATGATTGGATCTTCGGCTTGAGATAAGCCATCCTGTATAGCTCGTTGGGTCTTGGATTCGCACAAATCGTTACACCGCGTCAAGGTGTAGAAATGTTTGATTGGGGATAAGTCACTTTGTATAGCTGATTGGATAGTGAATAGTCTCAAGCCATCACAACCCGTCAGGATTTATTTTCATTGACATAGAATTGAAATTTCGTTTTGTCTTTGTTGGCGTGTCTGTTTTCTCTGAGTAATATTGCATTTCAGTGGATCTTCGGTCCTATTTCTGGTGACAGTAAAGCCATTTTCTTATCAGTACAATGGTCTGCAATGCACTTCCAGGTGCTCATAGTGACTATGGGAATAGAACCGTGAAGGGGAAGTTTGACGTCATGGGCTCTTTATCCCACCTGCCCTAATGTGACCCTATAGCGTTCTATGGACCGCCAGTCTCACGATTACATTTGCCAATTTCTCCTTCCCGCCACGTATTGGGCCTGTGACTGAAACATGCCCCTTCCATTACACTCATGCGTGAAGTGTGCCACAAAAAATTCCTCTAATATCCAAGCCGTGCTGCGTTTTGACAGTTATCACCCTGGTCACAGAATTACATGTCTCATTCACAGCCTTGCTGAATTCCCTCGTTCTTGTAACTCCTCCGGTTGTAAAGGCTACTGACCTTTTATTACTTCCATTATGTCCGGTGACAATAAAGTACGTTTTTTTATTCCAATCTTACTGATACCCGTTTTAGATCATTACTTGTCGCGCCGCAGTTGCCTGGTCTCCTAGGCTACCGTTGACGATTGAGACGATTGAGGTAGAGCCACCTAGACATGGGGAGGTTCGCGTACGTATCATATCCACGGGGGTTTGTCATACAGATGCATACACACTGAACGGCCTCGATCCAGAGGGTCGCTTTCCAGTCATTTTGGGCCACGAGGGTGCCGGGGTCGTTGAAAGTGTTGGTCCCGGTGTGACTAGTGTACAGCCAGGCGATCATGTAATACCATTGTACACCCCTCAATGCTACGAATGCAAGTTTTGTTCCAGTAAGAAGACCAATTTGTGTTCGAAGATTCGGTAGGTGTTCGCGACTCCTGATCATCGTTGTCGTTTGCAAACAGGGCTACCCAAGGTCAGGGTTTTATGCCTGATAGTACTGTGCGATTTCGATGCAGGGGCAAACCTTTGTTTCATTTCATGGGCTGTAGCACATTCAGTGAATACACCGTGGTGGCTGAGATCTCGGTGGCTAAAATCAACAAACATGCCCCATTAGATCGCGTCGGTCTCTTGGGTTGTGGTATCAGCACCGGATATGGCGCAGTTTTGAATAATGCGAGTAAGTTCATACATCCAAAGTCACCGCATCTGTCGTCGTTGCTTTCCAGACGTGGAGCCCGACTCCGTTTGCGCTGTGTGGGGTTTGGGTGCTGTCGGTTTGGCGGTTATAATGGGTTGCAAAGCGGTCGGTGCAAAGAGGATCATTGGCATAGATCTGAATGAAGACAAGTTTGAAATTGCCAAGGCATTTGGAGCCACCGAATGCGTGAATCCGTCCAGATGCGAAAAACCAATTCAGGAGGTAGGTAATTATGTCAGTTTATTTTGCACAGGGAGACTCATGGCATCAGTGAACGTGGATCGTGTAATCGGATGATATCGGTTTGGTGTCACAGTTGCGTGTAATCTATAACATTCGTTTATCACATCTAATCTCTGGTCCACCGGTCCCTTTGGTTACCATGCCTGTGATCTTATATGACTCTATGTTGCTTCAGTTTCCGGGGTCATACTTTTGATCCCCTCATTATCGTGAATCCCTTTTGGTTGTAGGGTGAACCTTTTCCACTGCGTTCATGCTGGTTGAATGTAAAATAGAACTGAGCCTCCAATGGTCTGTAAAAATGCCAGGATCTTTATGAGCGTTGTTCACTGACGATAATCAAAAAAGTGCAGTTTTCTAGCGGCATATGCATATTTATTTATGTATTCGTTACAAATAGTGGGATCTTATGCGGATTTAAGCCGCTCCAAGTTTCAGGGTGGTGGTTCTGTCCCCTCCTTTGTGGTGGGCTTTTTCCATTGCATTCACGCGGCGGTCAAACAGATTGAGTGTTAGTCAGCAAAACAAACCCCATATCCGTTGGTCACTTTGGTCGTAGACGGCACCGAAGCCCGGCTGCTTACCACACTTGACCTAATGAGATTTTGAGCGGTTCTTGACCATTCCAGGTTTCAGATTCATGCTTTCCCTTCCAACGTCATATAACAAACCTTACTACACTCGTGTGACGCGCCAAAAAAGCTAATACCACTTATTGATTGTTAACTCAAATGAAAGTGCAGTACATGCGTGGTTCATTTTATAAGATATGAGTTAGTAGTTTGACTCACGCGTTATGATCGATATCAGCATTAAATAGTGGGGCGAACCCCATTGCCTCTTGAGTGAATGAATATCCAAGGTAGGCTGAGGCTGCTCTCGGAATGATGGAAATAGAAAAGAACACCGTAGTTGTTAACACGCGGAATGCAGTCTAACTACACAGGCGCTCATTTTTCAATCGTTCTTGTTCAGCAGAAAGTGACAATGCGATTGCCACTATTCACAATTCACTACCATATCCCTCAATGTCTTCAACCAACTAATTGAGGTGTCTTTTAAACCACAATGGGTGAGATATCTATTTCACCTAGGTTCGATGTACGTCTTCTCATTCTGTCGATCGCGTGACTTTCCACTTCATGGGGGCACGGTACGACAGACAAGTGTTCGCTGTACGTGAGCCTTAGTCCAATATACGGGGTCTACTGAACTTCATACAGATAAAATGTTCTCAGAACCAACTTTTACTGCGATATTCCTTACCAGGACATTTCTCCTGCCCCCAATCCACCTAAACTTAGTAATACTCCGCGAACATTGACAATTGAAATCCTGTAACTCAAGAAAAACTTCACATTAACTCCATGTCTCGCGACCCTATTTGAGGCGTAAGTATAGAGAAAAGGCACGCATCATACCAACTAGATTCCACTTCACCGGGGGAGGGGGAACAATGACAACCTTGAAACTTAGAATGGTTTGGTGCCACACAATGTCTCCTTAGGCATAAGTTAGCGCATTACGGTTCACTGCCATATCCTTCAGTGTATCCAGTCAGCTAGTTCACGGGTCTTTCGGACCCCAACCACAAAGGCGTGAGACACCTACATTACCTAAGTTTGATGTACATGTTCTCATTCTACGTTGCCACGTCATCTGTTGGCCTCCACATGGCTTCTTCCATTCATTGAGAGACACACGAAATAGGGTACGGTATGGTAGACGAATGTTCGACATACGCAAAACGTGACCCAATCAGCGTAGCCTACTAAGTTTCATACGATGGTACAAGCTGTTCTCAAAATTGGCACTCAATATCATATTCCTGACCTCTATATTACTCATCCGGTCACTCCACCCAATCCTAGCCCTGCTACTTAGACATCGATGGTCGAAAACCGCTAACCGTCGAACATTTCCCACACGCATACTCCATGTCTCGCAACCGTACAACACAACTGAGCGCACTGCGGCACAGTATACACGGCCTTTCAACTTCAACGAAATATCACACCGATGCCACAAGTGCTTTAGTCCAGCGTAAGCCGCTCTAGCTTTCGATGTACGCATGTTTACCTCTACTGTCGAGCTACCATCGTTGGACACGCGGTAACCCAAGGGGAGAGTAGAAAACGGGACCACAGGCGTTACCTTTATACAGCTTCACCCGTTATGAATTGGCACTGCAGTGGTCCAGTCCTGATTACAGCACTTGTAGCACTTTGAAGGTGGCAAAGCACATTGCCGAAACCGAGCTGCAGATTCGAGAGTCTATCTAGTTGCCCGTTGTGTATGGTACCGCAGATTCTAACAGGACATACAACGAGATTCTGACGCAATGCAGGGTCAACATTGCTCATCCCTCCACTTCCCAGCTCGACTCCAACATCCTGGGAGGACCTTCTTAAAGGCATCTGCCATCACCTCGGTCCACTGAAGAGCTTGACACAGGAAGGGAGCGATGGGGATACTTAGTCGAACGCCACTATTCGTTCGAATGAACTTAGACAGTTCACCATGTACCCTAACGCGACCATAGGTATGCGAGTACACTGCTCGCAACAGGTTTACAAACCTGTTGCAGTGACATACAGTGAACTCTCCGATTCATTCAAAGCGACTGGCGGCATTCGACAGTTGTATCCCATCTGTCTGTTTTTGTACAACTTCGTCATGGATGAGGTGATGGAAAATGCTTTTGGAGGTCTCCAGGACGTTGGGGTCAGACTAAGGATTGGAGGGAAGCAATGTGACCTGTAATACGCAGATTTCGTTCTATGCCTGTTAGAATCTGCGGACCATGCACAACGGGCACTAGATAGACTCTCGAGATCTGCAGCTCGGTTTGGCATGTGCTTTGCACCTTCAAAGTGCAAAGTGCTGTTACAGGACTGGACCACTGCAGTGCCAAACTTCATACTGAATGTATAAGAGGTAACGATTGTGGTCCGTTTTATCTACCTTGGTACCTGCGTGTCCAACGATGGTAGCTCGACAGTAGAGGTAAACATGCGTACATCGAAAGCTAGAGCGGCTTACGCTGGACTAAAGCACTTGTGGCATCGGTGTGATATTTCGTTGAAGTTGAAAGGCCGTGTATACTGTGCCGCAGTGCGCTCAGTTGTGTTGTACGGTTGCGAGACATGGAGTATGCGTGCGGGAGATGTTCGTCGGTTGGGGGTTTTCGATCACCGATGTCTACGTAGTATCGCCAGGATTGGATGGAGTGACCGAATGAGTAATGTGGAGGTGAGGAGTCTAGTTTGAGGTACTGATTCTGAGAATACATTATCTCAGCTTACAAAACTTGGTAAACTACGCTGGTTGGGTCACGTGTTGCGTATGGCAAACACTCGTCTGCCATGCTGTCCTATTTTGCGTTCCTCCCACGAGGTGGAAAATGTCATGTGGAGGTCAGCAGATGACGTGGCAACGTAAAATGAGAACATGTATAGCGAACCTAGATAAAGTATGTGTCCCATGTCTTTGTCTTCGTGGTAGGGGTCCGAGAGACTGGTTAACTAGTCGGCTGGAGACATCGAATGATGTGGCAGTGAACTGTGAACAGTGGCGATCGCGTTGTCATCTTCTATCGGATCAGAATGATTGAAAGAGTGCGTTTGTACAGTTAGACTGTGTTCCGTGTGTTGGCTACAGCAACATTCTTATCTTTTCCCGCCTGTGTAGGTCCACTTCCTGTTTCCGTTGCATATTCACTCTTTATGGAAAAGTATAATCCTGGTGGAAATGCAGTAGTCAGTGAGGCTTCACTTCCTGTTTAACGCTTATTGGCTTGACCACTTGAGGGCCGTTAGTTGCTCGCCATCGAGTATCAAGTTCGGTGCAATTTTTGTTTGTGCTAATAAAGTCCTTTTACATGTTAAGGAAGCAAAACAACTCTCGCAGGTCTGTCTAGTGCATGTTGCGCTTGTTCCACAGATTTTAAAAGCAGCCCAGGTCTTATGCATAACCCAGATTAGGTAGTTTCTCATCATTTGTTAGTTCACCGCTTGCATCTTCTATTGCTTCGTCGATGGCGAAGTTAAGCCCTAATGGGTGCACGGGCCACCCTTGTCGAACTCAGTGAATTGTCTCGATTGGGCTTGGTGTTTCACCTTCTACTCTTAAGTGACTAGAAGGATGCTGACACGATGCTTGCAGGAGATTCACGACCTGAAGGCAGACGACAAGTCGATGTCGCCTGGCTCATTACTACACCGGACTTAATTTGGGCATGTAGCTCTTTACCGGTCCAGGTTTCCGGGTCGCGACTGGCGCACTTCCCACATGTAGTGGGTGAGACATGCCCGTTCTACTGCTCTCATGTGCGAAACCTAATAAAAAACATCGGTGAAAAGCATGCAGTAACGCTTTTCGGTCGATTGAGTGAAAGGGGCTTTTCAGTCTGAAAAAGACAAAGATTGTCGGGCGACTGTTTTTTTGCGTCTCAAGCGGCTGGTGCGGTGTGGAAATGTGGTTGGTGCAACCTCAGGGGAAATCTATCCTGATGTTTTTCAGATGTTGCTTTCACAAACCGACCGCAGAGATGGCGGCTTTATGAGGGCAAAAATTTTGGTAACTATCGGATTTAGACTGATAACTAATCATTGCATGTTCTCTTCTTGAAGATGAGTACAATCAGTGACTAGCCAGATCACAAGGGGATGTACACTTTGTTCCATTTGTCACGGAATAAGGTGACAAGTACTTTTATTAGTGCCTCTCTACCAAACTTGAAAATAACTGATGGAGTTCCTCGGGACTTGCCAGTTTTCCACGCATTAGCCCGGGAATGTTCGATTCCGCTTCCACCTCCGTTGGGGTCAAGTGACACTACCGAAGGATTTTCACTTGTTGACGTCAGATTTATTACATCAGCATTTGGCCAGTTAAACTACGTCTTGAAATAATGGACCCACCAGTCGAGTCATTGCCGTTTTTCATGCCTTTCTATCTTGTATCGTTTCTTTGCCCTATAGTTTGCTAATTACGGGTGTGGTATATATATATATATATATATATATATATATATAAGGATGGTCTGCACGAGATTGGAGAATCCTAGCGTAACCGTCACTACTGTCCTGTTAGATTGAATAAACAGTGCGTTTCTGATTGTGCTCCGCAACAGTCGATTACTTGTAGTCATGTAACTCATGGGAAATGGTGAGCGGGTGCCGCTATAAAGGAGGACGATTTGGATTCTCAACCAAAGACTTCAGAATTTGTGTGCAAAGTAGCGCGGTGATAGTGTTTTCAGTTCAAATCTTGCTCTGTCTTGAAGGGTCGGGAGACTTCTTCGTGTGGCCTCTACGCATTGACCTCTTAGGCATGATTTAATCTTCGGTTTGAGACAAGCCATCCTTTATGACTATTTGGCAAGTCATAACAACACGTCCAGGTGGAGTTGCATTTGGATAGTCGATTCCGAGGTTTTCAAGCAATAATGTTTTCATTATTTTTTCGCGATCACTAAAATAGTTTTTATGTTGAACCTCTGCACTGTTTCCCACAAGCCTTTCCTCAGTGTTGTTCTGTTGTCAATTCAGGTCATCATTGATATGACAGATGGTGGATGTGACTACACGTTTGAATGTGTGGGAAATGTGACATTAATGCGACAAGCATTGGAAGCTTGCCACAAAGGCTGGGGAACGTCGATTATAATTGGAGTGGCTGCTGCAGGACATGAGATTTCAACTCGTCCGTTCCAGTTAGTCACCGGAAGAACGTGGAAAGGATCCGCTTTCGGGGGTAAGCGCATTCCGCCATTTTGAACTTTCATCGAACATATCCGAACAGTACATTTCTTCTGCGTTCGGAATGCCTTTAGCTTATTGTCTCAAATTTTTTTCCACTAAGTTGTAGTGTGTTTATACGTGCATTACGAATGCATAAATTGTTGCAGTTTTCAGGCTTACTGTTTTTACGAACGTGCTCATATCCGTAATATCACAGTTCCTAAGCGATATATATGTATACATATATACTATAATATATACTTATAGTGCACAGAGCATGCGCCCTCGGAATAATGACGAGCGATGAAGACAATGAACGAGAAGCAAAAGGTAAAACTGTGCAGAGATCACATTTGATAGTTATTCTCCACTTTCACGTACGCGTGGATCCACGTTTTCTCTGTGACTCTGATAATACCCAAATTAGAGGACAGATTTTGTGGACACTACCCGAGCCTCTTACTAAACGATCTAATCTATAACGGCGTAGGACGATCTTGGAGTCGCGTAACCTATTGGAGAACGGTGACTGATTGCTCAGTTCATGCTCCCTTCGAGTGGGACTGGACATCCTGGGTACCCTGTCCACCACTTCGCCATAGATACCAGTGAACACGCAGACGTGTTCTTTGTAGGCCATCTGTGGTTGCATTGGAATCAGGGTTTGGCCATCTCCCCCTAGACTACTTACCAAAGACCAGTCAACCAGGTGGAAGTCGCCGGGTGTTGGTCTTTGTACTTTATTAGGAACACCTCCCTCACGAGAAGGCAGTGAGTAACTTCCTTTTCAGAGGCTATTTGAGATGCGCGGTCATTTGGGAGCATTCTGAGAGACGCTCGGATTCTCAGACACGCACCGCCGACCATGCTTGGGCATTTAATGGCGAACAGAAAATTCATTGCTGTTCACGATTTTATTGATTTAGTACACCGAGGGTATCCGTCGTCAGTAGTGAGACTTTCTCCCTTACCGCTCATTGCGGTTATCCAAATTTTCTCACTTATTTTATTTGTTCGGTGAGTGAACTGGCCTTATAAAATGTCAGGCGAAATGCAGCTTTCAAGTTTCAATATTAGCTGTTTAAGTGCCTAGCACTTCTCGAATTTCCTAACTGAATAATCATATCGATTGAACCAGGTATTTTGACCCGGTACTTTTTAAAATTCACTCGTCATATTCTGTCGACTCAGAATGGTTGAAAAATTGCGTTTATAGAGTTAGACTGTGCTCCGCGTGGTGGCTACAGCAGCATTCTTATCTTTTCCCACTTATGTTGGCTCACTCCCTGATCCCCTTGCATATTCACTCTTTTTATAGCAAAATGTAATCTTGGGGAAAATGCAGTAGTCAGCGAGGCTTGACTTGCTGTTTCAACGACGTTCAGCGTTAAACAGCAAGGCAAGCCTCACTGACCACTGCCTCTTCTCCAAAGTTGCATGTTTCTATAAAAAGAGTGAACATCCAAAGGGAACAGAGAGTGAACCTATACAGGCGGGAAAAGATAAGAATGTTGCTGTAGCCAACACACGGAACACAGTCTAACTGTACAAACGTACTCTTTCAATCATTCTGATCCGATAGAAGATGACAACGCGATCGCCACTGTTCACAGTTCACTGCCACATCATTCGATGTCTCCAGCCGACTAGTTAACCAGTCTCTCGGACCCCTACCACGAAGACAAAGACATGGGACACATACTTTATCTAG
>LUCM01000839.1:44876-56110 GCA_008360955.1 Fasciolopsis buskii | reverse complement strand
TATATATATATATATATTCATATACGACGAGGATGGTCGATTGGGCGTGGATTACCAGGTCACTCGTCCAATTGTTTTCATTATGAACAACAATTCTCAGCGTATTTCATTATCGGTGTTTTCGTTGCTCATGGTAGTGATTTGTTCTTATCACTTAGCTTATTGTTTAAGCTGGCTCCATTTGATCATTTGCCGATGAGGCATTATCATTTTAGTGGTTGGTGTTCAGCTGTCATATCGTTTTCTCTGAATATCCTCTTCCCTTCTCAAGGTCATAATAGGTATAACTATACTTTTTCTATCACATGCACATTGCTGTGGAATATCAGGATTGCATTTAAACAGAACCAGTTTATCAGCGATTCGCAAATTTGATTATTCTTACCGTGCAACACCCACAGATTACGAGTGGATTTTTGATCAACGTTCTATCATTGGGTTTATGGCTCAGTTGGTTTCGTTACTTCTCCATTCTTCGTTTTGCGATCAATACACTGATCATTAACGAAATATCCGGGATGCTGTTCTGCTCGGCAACAACCGATCTGTATCCTAATAGTTCATCTGACCAGTCAGTCGTAATCATGAATGTGACCATGCCGTCCCGGATTTCAATCAATCGGCAGTTCAGCTCTGCGCACGCATTCGCTGCATCCGGGTTGGCTTCGCCCAGCAGTTGGTGAGTATCTGTTTGCTCTCTTCGCCGATTTCCCCCTTATCTTCCTCTTTTGGTTCAACCTATACTTGTCAAATAGCGATCTCACCGGTCTCATCAACTACTTTTAGCTGTACATTTGTGTGATCGATTTGGCCGACAGCTGCTATTTAACGTCCAGCAAATTTTTTACAAGATTTACTTAAAGATATGGGGAATAGAAATGAAAACCGGACATGATTAGCCCTGGTATCTAAAAGCAACGAAAGTTACCGTTAATCATACGAAACGAACTTCAACTCTAAAGCGTTTAGGCGGATTGCTTTATTATATTCTGGAGTAACCAACCCGGCCATGCAGCCATAATAATACGGCTTCGGTCAGCGCTATCCTGTTTTTTGATTTAACAGTATGGGCGGGGGCAGAAGACTGGAGCAGCTTTGCGTACATCTGTCGTTATCTGCTAGATGACGATTACCATCGCTTGTGTTTTGAGTCACTGACTTCGTTAACCGGTCGGCGATATGTTCTGATAGCTGCTGTGACGACCGATGATTTATCCTTCCGATTTCATTCTTTCTTGCACGGTACTAAGTTGTATGTGTTTGCATGTGTTCGTTCCAATTTTTTGGATGACAGCAGTCAAAGAGATGTGCAGCTGCATTTGTGCGATGTATATCCGATATCATTTTGAGCTACACTAAACGGATATCTCGATTCCGTTCATACGGTCTTGCTTTAGGAACTCAGGATGTAACCGTACTTTTAACTCAGTTTTTCCGTAACTGATTTTCATTGCACCGATTCGCAGGCGATATTCGCAAAATTATGCTGGTTTTAAAAGTAACTACGCTTAGAGTGCCGGCTGTCGAATCGAGTTTTATTTTCATCTTTATCCAGCCAAACGGCTGTGCTCTGATTTGACTCGACGGTAGCTTGCTGATAAGTACGATTGGGCATAAAAGTATCGAAAATACAACAAATCAGATAGATACTCGACTATTCAATGACACCTGATACGATGCGGTTTAAAGCGAAGCAAATTAGTAATTCCTGACTCAGATGGCATTCCTCCTCCATTCAAATCTATCGGTCGATTGCTATGATCTTTACAGCAACTACGAAGTAACTACTTTGAGACAATCGGGCATTGGTCATTACTTATTCGTATGTAGATCAGTAAGTAGCAGAGTGCGTGAAAGCAGCATTAGCTCGCTCGCTCACAGTCCTAACTTTCGATGAGTCGCCTTCAAAACTAAGAGAATCAAGGAAAGAATTCAACTAATATTAAACTTAACTAGGGGCGAAAATGTATTACGGTCGACAAGGGGTTGCATCACGGATGTTATTAGATATTCTGTTGTTCGTGCATTTCTAAGTGCTTTGCACTGAGCTTTTAGTAGCCGAAGACAATTCCTGGGAAGGTTTTTCTCGTTAATTTTTCAGAACTGTCACGAGCACTATTTGCGTAAACCGAAGGCTAGGACATTTTTATTCACTTATGTGAACGGGCCGAATTAGAGTATGAGAGTAGCCCTTGTTTTTAATAGTATTCTTTGGATTTGTTTTACTCGTAAAATGTCAGGCGGTACATAAACGAGGCTCATGCTTCAGTGTCGCAAGGGCTGGGATAAACGGTCAGATTGCCCAATCTTGGAAATCGCATCAACACATGACAGTCGTCATGGTGAACTTGTGATTTGACGGTTTGAGGAGTTCCTCGTCCTAACTAGAACATTTTTTTCGTTTAGTGATTTCGGATTAGAATCTTCAAAGGAAAGCTAACCACCTTGTAATTACTTCGCATTCCTTTTATACCCAAAATTTACCTTTTCTGGCTAGTAAGAATGTTACTGTTCGAAAAATTAGTTTACTGCCACGCATTCCTTGTACGATATTTAGTTGACTTCCGGAATTACTCGAAACGAAATTTCATATGGTGTCAAGTCGAAAGTATTCTATTCCATCTGGACAATGCAACTCTACGTGCGGAGATTTGCCAGGTTTCCTTGCTCAGCCGATCAACAGCCATTTCCGTGAAACTGCAACTTGGATGTTTCTATATGTGAAAGGTTCTAGATGAACGTTGTCGCCCTCAAAATCTTATAAGCAAGAAGTGGGTGGTAATCGCTACTGTAAAATAACATTCGCTGCAGTGTGCCGGAAAAAGTTGTTCGCATCTTGGGGTAGTCGATGCATCTCCGGTGATTTCACTTTCCGAAAACCGCTACTTCTACATTCTTCAGTAGGCAGTTTAACTTGAACTCCACCGAGACGGCGAATGCCCCTGGTCCTTATCCGTCACTGCAGTCGTTGCTGCCGTTCAGATAGCTCAACAGAAATGTTCCCAAACCTGACGGCGATAAGCTCTGCAGGTATGTTAGTGGTTTAATCACTAGAACGTTTACAAGCTAATCTCATTGGAAAATAAAAGAGCTAACGATTCAAACAGCTTTTCGCCACGAATGCCTACATTTTAGTTCATAAAAATACTCCCGGCATTTGGAGTCGTGCTGAAATTCTTCGAGCTTTTTGTCACAGGCTTACATCTTGGAATCGAAAGAAATTGAAATGAATAGCTTTGCAGTCTAGTACTCGTCAGGCTCACGTATCGATTCCATCTTTGAAGACAGAAAAACCCTGTGCGTGCGTTTGAGAGGGGGGATGTATAGGTTGAGGCAGTGTACCGTAAATCTATGGAATGGACAGTGGGGACTGTTACCGTTGACCGACGTGCAATACGGATTCACATTGGATCCCTATTGGTCGATCGAGACATGCTCACTAAAGTCCACGGTGCCGATTCGTTTTGAGATAATTTTCCCCCATTCGATTGCAAGCGCAAGTGGCATGAATTTAGTGCGCGCGTAGATGATTTCTTTGGGGTCATTTGACAGTCATGGTAGCAGATGTTGGCTATCTCAATCATGGCAACGACTCCTACGACTGAGAATTGTTATCAGCTGTGTGCTTGTATGTGGTCGGATTTTAACATTTTATTTCCGGGTTTTTGAACGCTTTAAAGTACCAGGCGGATCTTGGTATTAGTAGTAGTGGCTTAGGAACGTATCAGTGAAATATAGTGACCCACTATATCATCCCTCGGAAAGAGATAATGAGCGGAAAACCGAATTCGATCTACATTAGATCAACAGGATGAAGAAGTGACAACCTCGAGATTTTGTGTACGCGAACTCAGCCAAGGGATGGTGATTGAATTATTCAACCGACCCTTCTACCTCACTCAATTGTGTGTTTGTAAATCTAACGAATTTAACTAAGAAAGAAGTCATGGATTAATGTTCACTCTGAGTGCATCATATCCAAAAGATCTGTCGAAATATTTATCGTCCGATGAGGATGGGTAAAGTTATAGTAACACCTTTCCCCAGCTGAAATATTTAAGTAACGCGGAAGGAAATAGCAATATGAGTAGTTGAGAATGGTTTATTCAGTGGATCTCCTCCTGTCTTCGTAACTAAGTAGTTTTTCGGTTGTGAGTTCTCCGATTTTTCCCCAGGTTGTTCACCTATTATGCCAATATTTGTCCTATTTATCCAGACCGATATATTCATCGGATTGGACACTTACGTCTCTGTCTATCCGCTTCTTCACATTGTCTGATCATAGCATCACGGGTGAAGAGTATATGGAAACACAGGCGATCGAGTTCCACTCCGAATGGACGGTGTGGCTTAACGAATGTGGTATTTTGATGATCTTCATCTTGGCCCTGATCAACGCCTACGTTTATTTGCGCTTAATGAAAAAATACAAATGACCGGTTGTGAAATAAATAAACCACTTCACGTCTTCTCTATTCTCTTCACCACCTACAATTCTTTGCTCTCTTGATAAGATTCATCCATGCCTCTTTCCAAAAGTGCAACAATCGATGCGTGTATCCGTTTCAACCGACCGCTCTCTTTGATCTAATTTGTAATCACTGATTTTTTGCAGACCTTTGAACCAATAGTCCAAATTTGATCCCGTTGTTTATCCCATCCTTGCGTGTGATCCCGGTTTGTTCATAATGTGCCGAAACTTTTTTCATGTAAATAACTTCACCTTAGTTCGTGGATCATTCTTCTGGCCACTTTTTACACTGCCATCAGTCTGCAAGTAAAATCAAAAGTTGAATCCATATCCAATTTGCTTGTTCATTCCTCCTCTCGCCACAATTCGTCCGCTCATCGGGATCAAGTCATCCTTGATTACAATGCTACCATGTCTTTCGTTTATCTTATGGTTGTCTTGCCGCTTATTTCTACTACCCCACACCTACCAATCGGAAGATGTAATGGGCATTCGCACTGTCTGTTCTCTTGTTCTTTCCAGCTCAAAGACACTCAGTGGTTTTGTACTTTTTTGACCCTTTGCCTTATGAATTTTGGTAGCATTATTGTCATCTTTCGAGCTGTCCTTTATACGCAATATTTTACTACAGATTAATAATCTCTTGAAAGCAACATTAGTTGTGATAAGTTTGTTTAGACGATGTCGTTTTGATTTCCCGGTATACGCAGCCGTTTTATACGTTCTCCAATTCGTAGTAAGCCATTCTAAGGGATGAGATATTTGGTTCCAGGATTGGTATTTTTAGCGTGCTCTGTTGCATCTGCTTGTTCTAAGTTTTCCCCTATGTGGCAGTTTTCCACATGGACAAAATCACTCGACTAGTTCCAAATGAGCCGTTAAAACCTAAGGATGTTTCCGATTTTTGTAATACCACCGAAAACGGTTTACTTTGTGTCTAGATTTATTGCTTATTGAGAGATGACCTAAGAACATTGTGAAACCGCTTTGGTGACGGCTTAATGTCGATCACAGCTGATGTAGTTAGGGTGCTTCAGCAATGTACGACGCCTTTTTAGTTTTGGTTTGAATTCGAAGTTTGTTATTATGGTCGTGTTCGGTAAGCAAACTGACGCCTTTTCTGTCGGACAAGAGCCAGGCTTGTAGTTTAAGATCCAACTACACGACACCACATGTTGCTTACGCCATGGAAAATGCTTGAGCTTCTAGGCGTTTAACTACTTAACAGTAGACATTTCCATACGATCAAGTTCCATGAGTATACCATTCAAACAGGATGACTTTGACTGCTGTATTGTTCCTCTTGAGATTCGCTGGTTAGAGTAGATTCGGATCATAACCGCGATGACCTTCTAACCAATAAACAATCCGCGGAGACCTAATGATTCCACTGGGGTTATTGGGGCCCAATGTGCAGCTGTCACAAAGGAGAAAGAAAAAAATTAAGAATTTGATTAGGTATTTGAAAGAGGTCAATGCTAGTGTCTTCCTCTTGGATTCACTTTATAAAGACTTCCTCATGAGACCAAATGGGTTAACGAAGTGATCATTCTGGCACCAAACACGCATTTCTTCTTTCACTTGCCAATGTTGATAAAATTTGTGCCACAAGATGCTTGTCTCAATGACCAGGGGGCCCAATCTAGCTCGGTTAGGATATCGAAACAACAAGGTTTTTCCCACTGTGGATAGGAAAGGGCAATGAGGAATACACTGCGGAATTGCGTCTTACTTTCCAAAATGGTGAATTCGTAACAAATGTATCACAAGATATCAGCTAGACGCGGTTAGACGCAATCCTTGGTCTAATATATAAGTTCCTCCGTATAATTTATCGTCTTCATAAGAGGGTGGTGAAGTCGCATCGGGTTAGAACATGCCTCCAGTCGCGAAAGCAAATTAATCAGTAGTGATTATTTGGTCATTTAGTTCGGGGGGGGGGCAATAGACAAACTAATGTAGCTTATGAACGTCATTTGCTCATTACTGCGTAACCTAATTTTTAATAACATCAGCGCAGATTCTGACAGTCACAACGAGTTTGCACCGTGGCGTGATGTGGAAGATTGCGTACCTCCATGATCCAACGTGCCATACAGGCTGGCTTATCTCAAGCCGAAGACCCAATAATGATTTGGAAGGCCAATGGGTAGAGGCCTGACGAAGTATTCTCCTGGTCCTCCATATTGGGGGTTGATCTGAGTTAGCAGCTCAGTTGCGAAAACGAGTGGAAGACTAATTGATCCAAGTAGATGGGCTTCCACTCAGCTATTCCCCGCTGCCTTGTGGTCAGGTTCTTGTCAGAATCAAAGGCTTTGGTTGAGAACCCTAATCGTTCTTCTGTTTAGCGGCTGGACTCCCTAGCAGTACCCGTCCATCAATGCCCATGAGTTACACGCCTAGAGATAATTCCATACTGCATCGGTCGTTGAGCAGGATAATCAGAACCGCGCTGCCCATTGCATCGAGCGCAAGTGGGGTGGGTAGTGATAAGTATGCTGCTGCTCAGAGAGAGAGTGTTCCCTCTCTTTTATTCAACCTGTCTCTTCTATCTCCAACCCAATCTGTTTGCCCCTTCTGCCTGCCCATAGTATCTCTATTGATAACACGCCCTATACTCGCAACGATTTATTGTCAAGTAGTGTAGTAGGTGGTTTTCAGTCTGTTAGCTCACATTTTCTCAAGCCTTGTCAGCATCTTCATCTCGGCTCGTTCAATGTGCGCACTCTCATGCAGGCTGGCCAACAGGCATGCTTGGCTCTGACAGTGGACTCACTTTCGATTGATGTCTGCTGCGTGAGTGAAACACAAATTCAGGATTTGAGTAGAGTAATTCAACTAACTGCGCCTAATGTCTCGTCTAGATATTTTCTTCGCACTTCAGGCGACGAAGCAGCTCAAGCTGCGTGTGTGTGTGTGTGTGTGTGTCAATGCGATGTAGGAATAGTCCTACGTAGGAAGACACAAGTGGCGCTTTTAGACTGCATCATGGTTAACAGTCGCTTGTGCGCCGTGAGACTGCAGGCATCAGTCAGCGTCCGAAAAGATAGTTGTGTTGGGAGTAGCTTATTTCTCATCTCGGCATACGCTCCAACGGACTGCAGCACTGATATGGAAAAAGACGAGTTTTTTGACGAACTCGTCACTCTTGTTCGGAAGAGCAAACGCTCTCACATCGTGGTGCTAGCAGGTGATTTTAATGCACAAGTTGGCAAACTGAGTGCATCGAAATCCTGTTTAGGTGGGCGATGCGCCTTACCTTCTCAGGGAACAAATAACGGGGAATGATTTTTCCAGTTCTGTGCAGACAATCATTTATTCCTGTGTAGCACGAATTTCCGACACAGTCCGCGTCGCACAGTGACATGGCGTACTAACTCGACAGGTTCTTTGAGTCAGATTGACCATATTGCAGTAAGCTACCGTCGGTGTGATTCTGTCCAGAATTGTAGGTCGTACTGGACCACGAACGTCGAGTCGAACCGTGTGTCTCAGCTCAGCGACCGTCGACGCAGATCACAAGCCCGATTATCCGTCGAAAATCAGTGATTCGGCTGTTTGCAACACTTATGAGCAGAAATTATCGGACAAACTAAGGAATTCGACGAGTGGTTCGATCAACTCAAGCAGGTGATGCATTTGGCAGCCGGTCTCGGCTGTGGACCTAGATTTGGCGTTTGTCAAAGACACTGGATCTTGCAAGGGTCGCTGGGCCAAATAGAGCAAAAACGGCAGCTCCCTAACTGCAAGGAGGTGAATAAGATGCGTCGACAGTTGCAGTGTCAAATGACGATAAGCCTTAAGAATGACCGTGAAAATTGGTGGGTTAAGGTAGCTGAAGAGATGGAATTAGTGGTCGCCTCAGGTGACAAACACAGACTGTTTAAGCTTATATGTGAACTTCGGTTAGTGAAGCCGTGTGCGATAGGAAGGGACAGCTCATCCATGGTAGACAAGAAAGGCTGGATCGTTGGGCTGAGCACTTCAAGGATCAGTCTAGATGACCGCAATCTAACGTAGTTAGGCTGATGACAGTAGTTGCAAGTGCTATATTGTATTGTATTGTATTCCATAGACTTTTGTGTACACTAAGTAATGTCACACTTCAGTTAAAATATTTCAGGGTAAAACAAAATAGACGGACAAAGAAATTATAAAATAAAAGAACACTCATCGCCTCGTAAACAATATAAAAGTACTCATCCAGGAGTAATCATAACGCATTAGGACAACTTGCTCAGGAATTCGGCTGAAACCCGGTCACGGTTTGTCAAAATTCGTGTTAAATATGGGACAGTGGGATTCCTATAAATATTGACTTTGAACTGTAGGGAACGAAAACCGGATCTTGTCGAAATATGATAGTGACATTCTGAAAGATAGTTGTGAAGAGGATGCGTGGGATCAGAACGTTTCGTGAGCAGATTTCTCATGCTGATAAGTGTTGATCATATAGATTAAGGGACAATTCAGTTATTGGTATGAAAAAGACGGCTAATAACTGATAGTCTCCGGCGAAGAATTTTAAAGTCCTTTTTATGAAAACCTGGAACAATGACGGGAGAAGAATTGGAAAATCACTGGTATACAAATCGGGAGATGGTGCTTTGTTTCACCTTGTAGTGTCGAAGCTTCCTGATTTGAAATGACAGCCGTCGGAGACTTTACACAGGTAGAAATGTGAGTAGTCCACTTCAGATTTTTATCAATAGTAACGTTGGTAAATGTTTTTGAGTTGATGGAAGATGTTTCGGATGGGTAGGCCGACCGATGGAGAGAGAGAGAACAGAAATTCGAAACATTTAGACGTGTTGAGATTTAAACCAGCCCGTGCAGAGGAATCGTAAACAGAAGATAGGTTGTTGGAAAAACTTTGAAATTATCGTTGTTCGAAACGGCTTGAGACAGAGCAGCATCGCCAGCATACTTAAATAGATGATATGGGGAGCTGGTTGATGAGTCGCTTATGTAAGTAGATAAAAGAAACGGTGAAAGAACGACACCCTGTAACAAGCCTACGTTGTTAATCAACGGTTTTGAAATCTTACCCTTCATTCGTGTGCATTGGATTCGGTTAGCAAAGTAATCAGACAGCCATGCTAATAGAGAACTGGGACAACCAAATGCTTCTAGTTTGTGGAGTAGAAGATATAGTGGGACTGAGTCAAATGCCGACGAATAGTCCAGGAAGGTGCGAAGCACACAATTCGTCGATGCGTTTAAGGACTTACAAATATGGTGAATGAGGGAGGCGACGGCGTCCAAAGTGGACCTGTTAGATATATAGGCAAACTGAAAAGGGTCATCAGGGGCGAAACATAGAAGAACACAGGCGCTTAAGTATAGCACGCTCCGTCAGTTTAAGACCAGATGTTAGGGCGATGGGGCGAAAACCTTTTGCCAAAGCAGTGGAACTGCTAGATTCAGGAATGGGAACAATAGTGACGGGTCTCCAATAATCAAGGATGGAAGACGAAATTAATGATGAGTTAATTAGAGAAGTAAATGCATCAGTCAGAGCCACAGCACCATGTCTTAGAAGAGCTGAGGCAGACTGTCAGGACCTACCCCTGTTGTAATTTTAGTGGTGCGGAGGTTGAGCACCTCTTGTGTAGAAAAAAACTTGTAACTGTCGTATGAACACCCTGAACAAATATGACCGGGGTATAAGTGGAAGGATGGATGAAAGCACGATCGATGCTGTCGAAATCCGCAGAAGTTTCCGTATGTTTTTTCTTTCCACACAACATTCGACTGCCTTGTCATAGGAATCGATTGTTGTTACCACTCAACAGTTGGCTGGCGAACGTCATGTAGATGCGCTGGATTTCCGCTTTTATTAGTCTGGTAATATACCCCACGCTTGGGTTATTGCGGGATTTGTAGAAGTGCTTCTTGCGTCTTCTTGGAGATTTCACTTTCTGGGTGGATGTACGTCCGTTTGAGACGAATAGTGTTTCTGAGGGGCAACAAATATCAACGATTGCATTGGCCATCTCCGGGAAAATTTGACATTGTCATTGAGCAGGGGGTCAAAAGAGAAACCGGTAGATGAGAGCGAAAGAGATTTCTGAAGAAGAATAGGGCTGTTGCGTGAAAGGTTACGGAGGCGAACACAGATTTGATTTGTTCGCCTAAAGGAATGGAATGCTGACATAGAGTATATCTTGAGCCTTAACCAAAGCAAAAAATGATCGCTACTTGAAGTAGGAGCACGCAGTTCCTGGGAAAATAAATCAGGGTGGTCGATAATAAATCTGTCTAAAATGGAACCGCCTCTGGTGGGAGAAACGCAGAGATCAGTCAAATCAAACCCAATCAGTGGTTGGGTAGATGCATGACTGAAATCCTTTATAATAATATGCAGATTATCCTCAGGAAGAGGAACAATAAATGCTAGAAAAGAGTCGAAAACAGATGCGGTATTTTGTTGCTAAAGGAGGCAATGCATAAATTCGTTATGATAGTGCTAGTATGGCGAAAAAACCGAGAATGACACAGCGTCACAAGACAGTCAATTCCGTTTAGCGAGTACGTATGAACAACTTCGGACTTATCGGACCAGAAAGAGTTTAAGTATGTCGCCTCCAGTCTTCTTCTCGTCCGAAATTCTGTCCTGTCGATGGAGTTGGAAGCTGTCTATCGAAAGAGTGAATAATCGATATCCGGGTTCAGTCACGATTCCTGAACGCAGATGACACACGTGTGAACATGGATCAGTGATTGAAGTGTGAGGGACAGGAACGACATTTTCGTAAACGGA
>LUCM01000839.1:30806-43901 GCA_008360955.1 Fasciolopsis buskii | reverse complement strand
GCGATGTTCGTCGGTTGGAGGTTTTCGACCACCGGTTTCTGCGTAGTATGGCCAGGATTAGATGGGGTGACCGGGTGAGTAATATTGAGGTTGGGAATCTGGTATTGGGTGCCACTTCTGATAATACCTTGTTTCAGCGTATGGAACTTAGTAGACTACGCTGGTCTGAGTTTGGTCACGTGTTTTGTATGACGAACACTCGTCTACCATATCGTGCCCTATTTTGTGTTCCTCCCAATGAATAGAAGGACCCATGTGAAGGTCAGCAGATGACGTGGCAACGTGGGATGAGAAAATGTACAGCGAAGTTAGGTAAAGTAGGTGTCTCACGTTTTCGTGGTTGGGGTCCGAAAGACTCGTCGACTTGCTGGTTGGAGACACTGAAGGATATGACAGTGAACCGTGAACAGTGGCGATCGTGTTGTCGTTTTCTATCGAATCAAAATGATTGAGAGAGTGCGTTTGTACAGTTAGACTGTGTTCCGTGTGTTGGCTGCAGCAGCATTTTTTCTATTCCCGCCTGTGAAGGTTCACTCCTTTTTCCCTTTGATATTCAGTCTTTATAGAAACACGTAACTGAGGGAAAGGCAGCAGTCAGTGAGGCCTGCCTTGCTGTTCAGCGCTGAACGATGATGAATGCCCTAAGTGGTGCTACTAGAATGCCATAACTAAGTCGGATTTGAGAGTCAAGGGGCAAACTCTAACAAATGGAGTCCAATTCTGACGCTTGACGTGTGCGGACAGCAGGAGGCTAAACATACCCAGGAGAGCAGAATGACCACATCTAGCACGTTGTCGGAGGAAGCGGTGGCTCCCTTATTGCACAATGGCCCAATGCAAACGCATACTTTTTTGGTTATGGCTTTTTTGCGGGCAAGTATTCATCATTACAAAACAAGCTAATTTTCTGTTTGAGTCCAGATCAGGCTTGCGACTGCAAACGGCACATGTCTAAAGTGGAGTCAATCAATCTTGTGACCATACTTGCTCTCTTTCGCATCACATCCGGTTACTACACTACATCTATATTTTCGTGCCTTCGAAAATGAGTCTATTTGTTTGTGACACTTCAGAGCATAATCAGCGATTAATGTGATGGGATGTAACATACTCTATAAGACAATCAAAATGAATGAAGAGTACGATGCAAAAGGTTGGTTGCTCCCAACTCAGGTATCGATAAACAGAGGATCAGGAGATTGATGATGATCAGGATTTTCTTATGATATGCTTCCGGAATGAGTTCAGTGGAAGGGACACACCCTATGTAAACACTAGGATTCTCTATACGGGAATAGAACCAAACAAGGTCCCATTAGGTTAGGTATGGGGTAGTAAGGCGGGAGATGGCGAGTTGTCTTCTATCACCTGGATCTGGAATTCGAACTTCTAATCTTTTTGGAGTGGCAGACGCTTAATCCACTTGACTGCCGGCGGTCGACTGACCCAATTGATGTCTTAAAGCCCGGGAACTGCATTAACAAGACAAATCGATTGCCGAATAATCAGATTTGGTTAAAAGAAGCAATCTGTGAAAGAAGCACATTACGGTTCCAGTTTTAGTCTTGTCCTGAAAACTCGTCGGACTTTGAGATTAAGTTATAAATTTTACAAAGAATCGGAATGACTAACCAGCAGGCAAGAGGAAGAACCGCGCACAAAGGCTAGAATCACCACTAATGGATGACGATTCATAATTTACAAAAACTGGTATAATCGATGGAGTAAAATCGTTCTAACGTAGGCGGGTCATTGAAGTCGAAGCCGCGCGAAGAGAGACGCAAATCAACGGTGATAGGACCAAAATAACAAATAAAGGAACATTCAGAGTCGATGGACTGGGCAAATAAAAATAAACGGTCACGGAGTGATTCAATTCACTCGGGTTTAGAAAGACAAAATGTTGAGATCAGAATACGGTGACAGAGTGTGACCACTATGATGCAATCGGTTCGACAGGGACAACCTCTGCTGTACAGTTCTGTAAAGCGTCAGGCTCCACAGCCTCGATCGTATTGATCACTTGTTGCAAGCTGGGTCTCATTGCCGGATTCACATTGAGCATGGACTTGATCAGATTAATCATTTCCGGTGAAAACCTTTGGGCCGATACAGAATGAAACAAGAAATAGAAGTATTTTCCGGTCAGATCATCTGTTTATCTGATCAAAGAAACGAGCAGGGAAATGTTACTTCAAATCGAAATGCTAATGCACTAAACTAGTGAATGCACCGAAAGCGTCCTACAAAAGGATAAAACAATCATCAGAATTATTTAAAGAACGGTAGACAAACGAGATCTCAGATCGAAATTTCGATACAACTGATGAAATACCATTTGGAGTGCTTCGGAAATCGTCTGAATAAGGATTTGTTTTACAGTGTTCAAAAATCTACGCACGGCTGGAATGAAACGAGTACCTTCGTGACTTTGGTGGTAATAGTGTCAAGAAGTAGGTTTAGGCAGCACATCCAAAGATAGTTGTTAAACCAACTCTATCAAATGCGCTGAAAAACAGATGACAGTCGGCCTTGCATTGGCATGGCGACTTTCATCCATATTTCATTTAGTTAATTTTCCCTTCAGTTCCCCATCTCGATAATCGTTGCTCTTCACTGATTTAGTCATTTTATCGCAATCAGCGGATCTCACTACACCGTGTGAATGTCGACCCAACCTTTCTTTTATACCCCATATCGTTATGCGATGATGGAAAAATGCTTGACTAAGAGACACAAGCTATTTTTCTTGAAATGAGACATGCATAAGTGATAAAATTTAACAGTAGTGATACGGAGGAAATGTTTGTGCACAAGGCACCTTTTGCGTTGCCCCTGCTCTTTTGGCAGAACGATATAGAGTAAGCAGATTTTAAGAATAGATACTGAATGAAAACCGGCTAACTCGAAGAGAATGCTAATCATACTTTCCAGAGAACATGAAAAGAATGAAACAACTGAATCTTCAAAGGAAGACGATTCGCGAGTTGATGAGTGAGACTAACAAGGTGAGAGATCGCGATGCAATGGATGCGAGGAGTCGAAAGTGATTTTTCTTCCTTCAACACCATGGACTCTCTTACTTGACTACAATATGGATCTGATATTGCAGAAGAAACCGATCCCGCAAAGACAATCTAAGAGGTACACTACAACGGATAAACGGAGTCTTCTTGACAAACGTGCAGAATTACTAGACTCTAGATAGATGTCACGGTTCATTCGTTTAAGGGATTCAGTTCAAGAGGTCAGTTTAACGTTCAACATAAATATTTCAGTAGCTTTAACGAGGGTTCATTTTGGAGTAAGCAAGCCGTCGTCCGTGGTCGTTTATCAGATGCTACGATAAACGTCATTCCTTTGCGCGCCATACGAGCTGCTTTGCAACTGAAAGTACTCTATAATCAATAGAGTCTAAAGAAAAATACGAATTACGTCTCATGAAGAATTCAACTTTCTGCTGCAAAAGGTCAATGCATACCTGAAAACTGAAATAGACAGAAAAAATCGTTTAACGGCCTCTTGTTATCCACATGCAAATGAACAATTATTACTAACGGATAGCTCGCAAGCCAACCGAGACCGAAACAGCACTGTATTTTGTCCTGAACAATTGATCGCTCGGTCTCTAAAACACAGTGACTCAGCAGGTGGTCAGATATTTTGTATAATCTGACCAGAAGAGATATTGGGTACAGACAACCTGAAAGCTAATTAGAAGAAGTATTCGACCACATGAATAGTTATGTGCTGCTTCCAGCGGGGAATCACGAACCCCACCCACTTCGTCAAGACTAAATTTGTAAGCTTCCACATCGCTTCTAATTCAGTCTTCGGGTACAATTGCCGACAGAAATACACCCATCCATTTAAACAGAGGCTCTGTTTCGTCTGTTCGAAATATTTCACCATAGCTGAACTCAATTATGTTTTGAAATTATATGTCTACCGTAGTAAGTGCGAAAATCATGGGTTTTTCCAGTGGGTTAGGTCATTTCGAATGATCATAATTATTAGCGGCATCTACGGGATGAGAGATTATGCGGACCTTAAGGAGTGAAAAGAGCTGATTTAATCACCTGTTGAGTGCTCCTTTAATAAAAATCAAACCACTTCATTCGCAGCAAAATATTCTGATTTCCTTAAGACCATTTTAGAGAGGGGTTTCTAGGTGAGCAACATACGTCGATAAACGAACCACATAGACGAATCGGCCGAAATTTGTACTAAATGGTTTACAACCCGAGCTGTCTATAGACCAATTCCTCCTGATCAACGTGAATTTTAGACAGCACAATTACCTCCTCATCAAACGTAGGAAGCAAACAGAAGTGGGTATCACCTTGGGGATGAAACTTTCACGATCTAAATCCCAAGCTTAGCTATCGGGATCCAATGAGATAAGTGTACAAATCTATGTGATAAACGGACGCAGAAAAATCACTAAGACTTTTTGTTAAGCTATGTGTATCGGTAGACGCCAAACATACTTGGTTGTTGCATCCGGGGGAAATGAAAAATTTGCAGAGCATGCAGCAAGCGCTACACTGTCCCCTTTGGCACGAACTTTTTCCAACGGTGATTCAAGAAAACACAACGCATATGAGAGACATCCTAAAGACTGGATGCAAAATTTCCGTTAGAGTCAATAATGAACTGAATGGGCTACCCATATATCTGCCCGTTCGGTGATAGCTTGGCCCAGGGGAGGCTGAAACCACTCAGGAGCACGATATGTCATTGAGCAATTTTCTTCTGCAAACTCCTGTAGAAAAAACAGTGCACTGAGGAATGAGAGCAGATACTGTAAGGACATAAAGTCGAAGAAAATCCTCACTCGTGAAACGAACTTTCATACAGACAAATGATCACAGAGCCAGATAACTTGTCTTTCCGTGACTTACCGTAGAATGGAGAACTCACTAGCACCTCCGGTGCTCAAAATTGATTTTACTGTTCCATGAATAGAATGACAAGTGACCCAGAACAACGCAGCTACAAATGACTGAATAAGCATAGGCAGCGAAATTTTCTTCAGGCTTGTTAATATCGGGTGAGACTGACCGAATACCCAGTGCCATCCTGACAGACGCTGTCGAGAATCGAGTGACTGTGGCCTTTATTTGATAAGTTTCATACAGGACGAAGGTCGTACCTTTGAACGAAGTGTCGATTCACACTGATAAGTCTCCGTGTCATCAATGAGTTTCTTTTATGTATAACTGTTCCTGAAATCTTATCAGCTACGCCCTTTCGGCGAAAACTAGATGATATCATTTAAAGGGAACACAATTTGGCGAACACGGTCGTTTTTAGTGATTTGTACTCACGCCATTACATCACTATATATTTGGGAAGAATTCACTTTAAGAAGGATTGGATTAGTCGGATAAAAATGTGGGTGGGGAGGGGATTTGTGGTGTTACATACATAACCTGAATACACAAGAACGTGTTGTGTTAATTGCTTTGTTATCAAAGATTTCCATTGGAGCGGAGCGTGGGCCAGGAGATTTGAAGTGCAACTACAAAATTATTTTTGAAAGCACTAATCCAATCCCCCCTATAGTGAATTTTTCGAAATATATAGTGATCTAATGGCATGAGTACGAATCACTGAAAACGAGCTTGTTCGCCAAATTGTTTTTTCAATGTGCTCAGTGGGAATTTTCAAGAGGTATCATTTTGATTCAGATTTTCGCCATGTCTGGTCTTACTTTCATCCTGACAGTTTATTTGCAACCACTTTGTAAATTTAGTCGCATATTTGTTAGTCGGATGAATAAATCATAAGGATACGAAGCCACTGTTGACTACGATCCAATCTAGATGGGCTGCTTAAGCCTTTTCACTCAAGACTCTTCCTACATCGCGTTGACACACACACACACACACGCAGCTTGAGCTGCTTCGTCTCCTGAAGTGCGAAGAAAATATCTAGACGAGACATTAGGCGCAGTTAGTTGAATTACTCTACTCAAATCCTGAATTTGTGTTTCACTCACGCAGCAGACATCAATCGAAAGTGAGTCCACTGTCAGAGCCAAGCATGCCTGTTGGCCAGCCTGCATGAGAGTGCGCACACTGAACGAGCCGAGATTCAGGGGCCGACGAGGCTTGAGAAGTTGTGAGCTAACAGACTGAAAACCAACTACTACACTACTTGACGATGAACCGTTGCGAGTATCAGGTATGTTATCAGTGGGGACACTATGGGTAGGCAGAAGGGGCAATCAAATTGGGTTGGAGATAGAAGAGACAGGTTGAATAAAAGAGAGGGAACTCTGAGCAGTAACATGCTCATCACTACCAACCCTCCCCCATTCCATGCAACGGGCGGCGCGGTCCTGATTATGCTGCGCGACGACCGATGCAGTATGGAATTATTTGTAGGCGTGTAACTCATGGGCATTGATGGACGGGTACTGTTAGGGGGTCCAGCCGCTAAGCAGAAGAACGATTAGGGTTCTCAACCAAAGCCTTTGGTTCTGACAAGAACCTGACCACAAGGCAGTGGGGTATGGCTGAGTGGAGGGTTATCTACTTGGAGCAATTATTCTTCCACTCGTTTTTCCGAGTGAGCTGCTAACTGACACAAACCCCCGACCGGCAGGACCAGGAGACTATTTCGTGATACCTCTACCCATTGACCTACGAAGCATGATTGGATCTTCGGCTTGAGATAAGCCAGCTTGTATGGCACGTTGGATCATAGAGGTACGCAAGCCGTCACACCACGTCAGAATGTAGTCTCGTTGTGACTGGTTCCGTTTTATAGACATGTGGATAAAATCGACTCGGGGATTCAGGTTAACGGAACGGAAGCCGGCGGCACAGTGGTAACGTGCCTTCTAGTTCGAAAGCCCGGGTTCAAACCATGAATGTCATGAAGGATACGCATCACTGATGAACTCAACTAAAAACGAAAGTCGAGTTTGGTGCCTCCTGGGTACAAGGTCGACCTGATGACCTGAGCTTGGTGCGTGAAAGATGGAGTCCGAAGGGCAGCCAGCTGATCATAGAAAATGAACAGAACTAATGCTGTTCATAGATTTTTCATGCTTCCAGTAAGCTTTTATTTGTTGTCGATTTCAATGCTGGCCGTTTGGAGGAGGCGGAACAATACATCGAAGGACCACTTGCTGTCTCAGCCGATAAAACTGCAGACGGCCATTGTCGTATTAAAAGATTTGATCACAGACTCTTTCTGGCGAATAAACTAAAAATTATAAAGTGACATCGGTTCATTTGGCTCCTTCTCTGGCCTTTACATCATTACGCTCAAGGTGACCATGATGCCACCGTCGCAGGACGGACAGATTCAGTGTCAGCTACTTGGTCAGATGTCCCCAGATCCACCATTATGGGTGCCTCGCTCAACAAGACGTGCCAATTCTTGATGAGACCGATTATCAGGAGCCTGAAAAACGGCCGAAAAGCACGCGTGGACAGGAATTTAGGGAAGAGAAGGCCGCGACCCCCGACAATATCCGCAAAATATACCAGCTGAGTGGGAGTACTAATCCCAGAAAACCGAGTATAAATGAGGCGGTCAGGAATCCAGAGAGCTCACTGATTTAATATAAAAGCGTCGTTCGGAGAATTGAGCAGAATACTTTAGGAAGTAGTTTATTCGCCATGTCAACTGAATGAACATTCAATGCATGCTTGCAAATCGAATAATCAGAGTGGATAGCGGTCATGAAAAGTTAAAATTTTTAGAAATATAGGATTCCTAAAAAGACCTAAATTTACTGAACCAGATGGGATGCCTGTTTTTCAAGGGCACCGAGGAAGTGATTGGCTTGTACACATATGGCAACGATGCTTCGGCCGGCTGCTACTGACAGGTGGTGAACTATAGACACACGGCTGTTGACTGAGATTTAACTTAGGAGTATACATTCGGCTCTCGTGATCAGAGCAATCCCGATGCCAGTCTGACTACGAGTACCAGAATGCGATTCGGCTGACAAGCGAGGCGTGAATTGAGAGAAACAGATTGTATCTGTGTTGGAGAAAGTGACTACAGAAATGGAGTCCTGTGTGAAAACCTCGGAGACACAACATACGTCTTGCTTGAACGTTTCGATCACCTTATATGAGGCAGATTATTGCCCTGTCTGATATAATATGCTAATATTGGAGATAGCCAAGTAGAAAAAGCACTTTGGATTAAATAGCGCACTCGACTTTTTTATTGTCCTTCCGTTATTACCACCACCAGATAAATCTACCGAACCACAATAAGTTGTGACCATTTGTGTGGTACTAATATGATAAGAAAGAAGTTTATGAAATTCCCCCAAAGAGCGGGTGTTGGAGGAATTTTGGTGATTGATAATTCCTTGGCACCCACGCCGCAGAATGAGACTTCGCTTGGTGACACTACCCAGGACTTCGAACTCTGATTCGATGGATGGAATGTGCTACGGAATCCAGCCCTCAAACAAAGATTTCAATCCTAACGGGAGCCTGTCTTCAAGGCAGTGAGTAGTCGCTGAGTGGAAATCGTGGAAACCCGCAAGCGATGACAACATGACAAAGCATAAACTTATTGTAATAATACATTTTAGTAGTAGGAGATTGAATGTTTACATGAAATAATTCAACATGTGATATCATCGCTCAACTCACCATAAAGAAACCAACGAAGCACTGTACAGCTGTTTCATCCTTGTTAGGAATCATCAGCAGTGCATATCCACCGCGCCCGAACTGGGACGCGAACGTGGGACGAACGATTCTCAGTCGAACGCCTTAGCCATTACGCTACTGGGCAGGCTCTGAACAGTTTGTTGAACTTCATCACATGATGTTCCACCTATCCGTCACTGATCTGCACGGTTAGTGTCCGTTAGCTCAAGCGATCGACCCCTACTGATAGATGACTTCGTATACTGAATATTCAGCTTTCATTTGCTGCCCTTCAGCTTTCCAACATTATTATTCATCTTAATAGCAAACTGCAGTTTTCCGCCCCTCTCGCTCTTTTTTATTGCTCTACTGAACGACATTCATCCAGTCAGAGAAGGTTGCAGCCATTTCCATTCACCTCCAAGAACCATTATCTTTTCAGACTATTTATCCCTCATTTTCATTCTCGGAAGCCTAAATCTTGACAGTCCCCGCAAAGCATTCCAGTACATTCGCAGTTACACTTCTATTATAGATCTAGTCCACTGATTACTGTGTTATATAATATAGTTATAGCATTGTAGTTCTAGAATGAAAGTGTACACAGTCTAGCTAAAAGCGTCTGTTCAGGTTAAGAACATGAAACTCTATTTATACAACATGTTCCTCTTCACGGGCAAATTCTTGAGAAACTTAATTCCAAATTCTGTTTAATTCCTAATTTTTTAGCTTTGGAACTTCTTTCCTATTTTCTGAATGGGCTTTGAGCTTTGGTAATTTCTTGAAACTGGCAGCATTTAAAATTAATGGGGGGAGACCTACTGTGAGAGGCCATTACGCAAACGGAAAGAATAAGCACAATTTTGGTTTCATCGTAGGTGTCAAAGAATGTATCGGTTTCGTCAAAACCGAGGTCAGGCACATGGATCCCAAGTTTGATGAGCGATTTCCAAGCAAATAGGGAGGGTGATACGGATGGTTGTTAAACGGAAAGATTATCTTTTTCCACTTGTTAACGGTGATTTCAACGCTAGGCTCAACCTAGCAGCAACATCCAATCCTTTATTATAGTTTTAAGTCGACTATGCTGATACTGGACTTATAAAAGGGAACAAGGTTCTAAACGGCCTAGCAGTAACAAGGTTGCCCATTCGGTCCAAACGCTCTATCCCATGCCACGCTAAACTTGATATTCGTGCTGTCTGAAACCATAAGTTCCATGATAAACAGCGTCCAGTATTCATGTTTTATTTCAACTTACTGGGAAGCAACACTGACTGTTCATATCATTCTCTCCCCAAGAAGAAAATCACCGATTCTGTCTTTAATCGTTTCAAAAGTCGCCTCTTACCGTCCAATATGACTGTATCTGATTATTTCATATTAGCTCACATACTTCGTAAGAACGTCCTTGATACAGTATTTTGGTGGTTTCTACCTGAAAATCATTAGACAACTTCGTTGAGTCTACTAGACGTGTTTCCTGATTGGTAATTTTGATTTTTATAGATCTCAAGATCACTTTCACATCTGAGATTTGCTTTAATGAGTGCCCACCTTTTTTGTTAGCATAGTTTAGCATAGGACCATCCAAAACAACAGATTTTAGAAATTGTTCAAACTTGTAGTCAATAGCCCTAGCGATCTTCAACACATTGATCCTTCATTCTTGTTTCTCCACTTATGTCAATGGCCTAGTCAATATTCGTGTGGTTTCGTTGAATAAGAAGACAGATGTGTGACCATACGTCACTCTGCATCAAGTGATGACGACCTAAACAATCGACCCTTGACCTTTAGAAATATTGTGGACTACTCAGAATAGAGTGGTCTTCCTAAACCTTACAAATATCTGTCGTTCTTCATCCCATGTCATTTCGCTTCCTTGATGCCCATCGTATCCTTTGTGACGTTCGTCGACCTAAACATAAACATCTCAGATACGTTGGGGTGCCATTTTTCACCCTTCGTCGGTAGACGAATACTGCCGTCTGCATGATCAAACTACGGAGTTTTTATCTAATTACGAAACTGCATTTTATGTACAGTTTTATTGCAGTCAAAGTTTCCGCAATAGGATGGCACGATTTTAAACGGATCCACTCGGTGTTATTTTGATTAGTAATTCTTTTGCCCCGTGAGTCAAACGCGGCCTCCAAATGTTCGTGCGAAATTTGAATCGTAAATTCCTTCCATGTTCTTTCCAAACCCCGACCAGACTACAAAGCTCGATCCATTTTCCGTGTTATTCCCTATACGGAAGCTTACCCACATACCCTGTTGGACATGTGCTGGTGAGCTAAGATTTTGTCCGCGCTGAACCAGGTGCCAATTCTCCCAGATATCCACAGCACATGTTGGGCATACAGCACTCATGTCATTGTTTCATTACTGACCATGCGGCTCAAGCTGTAGGTCAACGTGGTGTAGGAATGGTCTTGAGTGTGAAGACTGAAGCAGCCCTTCTAGACTGGATCCCAGTCAACAGTCGATTGTGTGCCATGAGACTAGACCGCAGGGATCAGTCGGCGTCCGAAAGGATAGCAGTGTTGAGCGCAGTTTATTTGTTATCTCAGCATACGCTCCAACAGACTGCAGCGCTGACATGGAGAAAGACGAGTTTTACGATAACCTCGTCACTTTTATTCGGAAGAGCAAACGCTTTGACATTGTAGTGGTAGCAGGTGACTTTAATGCACAAGTTGGAAAACTTAGTGCATCGAATTCCTGTTTAGTTGGACAATGCGCCTTGCCCGCACAGCGAACAGACAACGGGGAAAACCTTCTCCAATTCTGTGCAGATAATCATTTATTCCTATCTAGTACGAATTTCCGACACAGTTCGCGTCGCACTGCGATATGGCGCTCTAGCTCGACAGGTACTTTGAGTCAAATTGACCATATTGCAGTAAGCTACCGTTGGCGCGGTTCTGTCCAGAACTGTAGATCATACTGGACCACGTACGTCAAATCGGACCATGCGTTAGTTTTAATGCGATTTTTGCTGCGGTCCAACGGTTATCAATGCAGGTCACAAACCCGATTGGCTTTCGAACGTCTGTGGGAGTATTCGGATGTTCGCAACAGCTACGAACAGAAACTATCCGAGGGACTAAGAACTCCGACGAGCAGCAATGTAGACGATCAGTGGGATCAAATTAAGCAGGCTATGCATTTGGCAGCAGATTTTGCTTGCGGTCCCAGACCTAGCATTCATCAAAAACACTGGATCTCGCAAGGGTCGCTAAGTCTAATGGAGCACAAACGCGAGCTGCCTAAATGCAAGGAAGTGAATAAGATGCGTCGGCAGTTGCAGCGTCAGTTGACCATAAGCCTTAGGAATGACCGCGAACACTGGTGGGTTAAGGTAGCCGAAGAGATGCAAGTGGCGTCCGCTTCAGGTAACAGTCAAACGCTGTTTAAGCTTATACGCGACAGCGGTGGGCGGCGAACTTCGGTTAGTGAAGTCGTGTGCGATAGGAATGGAGAACTCATTCATGGTAGACAGGAAAGACTGGATCGTTGGGCAGAGCATTTCAAGGATCAGTTTAACTGGCCATACGCTATCGTATCTAGTCCGACGTCTATAGCTGTGAATCCTTGGAAGGTGTCACTTGATCCCCAACGGAATTGGAAGTACAATCGAATATTCGGCTTCTGAATAGGGGAAAAGCTGCCGGTCCCGACGACCTTCCCACACTTCTTTTCAAATTGAGTGGAGAATTGCTGATGAAATCACTTACCTCTTTGCTTCGTGATATTTGGAACGAGGAGCGTATCTCGCTATCGGTGGGTGAGTCACTGATTAGTCCCATCTTCAAGAAGGGTACACGGAATGACTGCAGCAATCACCGTGGGATTAGTTTAATTCCGATAGTTACTAAGGTGTTAACTTCGATAATGCTGCGGCGTTTAGCACAGGTTCACGAGAGTAATATCCGCAAACGACAGACCGGATTTCGGCCAGGTCGAGGTTGCATCGACCAATTATTCACTCACCGACAAAAACTCGAAATGCGCCACACGAACCGGCCCCTTACGATCGTAGTCTTCTTCGATTTGAAAGGTGCCTTGGACTACGTGGATCAATCATCACTATTCAGTGCTCTCCACCGGAAGGGTATGCCAACGAAGTTTGTGAACCTGTTGCGAGCATTGTACTCGCATACCTATGGCCCCGTGAGGGCATAGGGCGAACTGTCACGTTCATTCGAAACAACTAGTGGCGTTCGACAAGGGTGTCCCATATCTCCATTCCTGTTCAACTTTCTCATGGACGAGGTGATGGAAGATGCTTTAGGAGGTCTCCGGGATGTAGGAGTCGAACTGAGAAATGGAGGGAAGCTATGTGACCTAGACTACGCAAATGACTTCGTGCGGCTTTTCGAGTCTGCGGACCATGCACAACGAGCACTAGATAGACTGTCGAGATCGGTCACTCGGTTTGGCATGTGCCTTG